>JAODAL010034721.1:0-43889 GCA_025379985.1 Phyllomedusa bahiana | reverse complement strand
GGCTTTTGGGGGACAGTTTGAGGGAGGAGTTCGGGCTGGGACAGTTTGAGGAGGCGCTTTGGCTGGAACGTGAGAGGGTTCTGGCTGGGACGTGAGGGAAAAGCGCTCTTGGCGGGGACATTTGATGAGGCGCTTCTGGCTGGGAGGTTGATGGGGCCTCTGGCTGGGACGGTTGAGGGAGGCCCTTTTGGTGGGCGGTTGAGGAGGCGCCCTGGCTGGGACGGTTGATGGAGGGCTCTCGGCGGGGGGACGGTTGAGGAGGCGCTCTCTGGGGGGACGGTTTGAGGGAGGCGTAAATTGGGTAAAATTTTTTTTTTTTAATCTACAACTGTTTGGAACAATGTATGAGACAGAGTCCCCTGGAAGCAGAGTCTGGTGGAGTGGAGTTTGTCTTGTTTCAGGGATTGCTGGGGGGGGAAAATTTGCAGGCTTTATGTTAAGACCGGGCACTATTTTAAACGGGGCTGGCGAAAGGGGGTTTTAACCCGAAAGACCATCGTGCGGGACCCCAATGAAATCCCGGGATGTGCTGCCAGCAGACAAGCCGTCAGAGCTTAAAAGGGCAAAAGCGCATCAAATGCGTCCGGGCAGTGCTCAAGCTCCAAGTTGGTAGGACAGCAGTGAGCTTTTTTTATTACTTTTAGCATTAAAGACACCCAAATTTTAGGTTTTTCCCAATTTGGATGTATGTTGTAACTTTCTTTCCTGGTTGTCAAAATTATGATGATGTTTCAACTTCATTTGCAGATGTTTGTTCGACCCAATAAAATCATTTTTTTTTGTAAACTCTTATCAAATTTTTGTTTGGTTGGATCAAACCAAACCCACCCTGTACAGTAATAGTGCTAACCACTTAGCCACCTTCTCCCATAAATAGGTTTAAGGGGTTTTTTTGTTTGAAGCTTTTGCAGACTCGGCAAAATCTATAGTTTCATTTCCAAATCCGGGGGCATTAATCAGGTAAAATCACCATAAATCCCATCCCAAAAATTGGCTCAGGAAACCTTGCATAGTAAATTAATGGCCTAAAAAAGGCGCGGCCAAAGCTATCATTGGTGTTTTGTAAAGGCCCTATGCACCCCCGGGGCATTGCGTTTTTGGGGGGCCCCACCATATAATTTTTAGGCCATACAATGTTTTCATGCCCGGTATAATGTGCATGTTTGGTGTAGACAGTTATTTCATCAAGAATATGGGTAAAAGTGGTTTTGGCGCAAAATAGACCAAAAAATGGCTTGGGTTTGGGAAAGTCGCCCAAAAGTGTTTTTTGGTTTTTTGGTTGTTTTTTGTGCTTTATTTCTTTCATTTGGGACCTTTATATGGGTTATGTTTAAGAGGAACTCATGTGAGCATCTTATTTGGGTAAAGTTTAGCTTCTTTTCTCTTTATGTAGGTATTTTATATATAATTCCCACATACACAGTTATGGAATTTTTAAGTCCAATTATGTTTTGTTAGAAAATCAAATGCTTTATAAATACATTCTATTTAGTACAGTTAATGACATAATATTTCATTATTTAATGAAAAAGATTTACATGTGGAAATGTTAATAATTTTCCTAATTTAGGAAGTCCCAACATAAAAAAATGAAGAAACTACATAAAAGGGAATTATAAAATTTCTAAATTGGGAATATACTGGTTTTAAAATAATTGCATCTTGCCTATGTTTTATCCTTTTCCTATCTGCAAAATTTCCAAAACAACAGTTGTCTAATTTTTACAGGGGTTTTAGAAACGTTTTTAAATTGGGCAGTGAATCAAAGCTTTCATGTTAGCTGTTCTTAGGTCACAACAAAAGCCATAGAGAATCACTGAAAAAGTTAAGATAAAAGTTTGTGCCATAAATTTATGATGCATTATCTGTCAAGTTTATCCCTTTTCTAATTTGTATGTATTTAAAGGTTTTCATTTCCGTTTTTTTCCCCAAAATTTAAAGGATTGCCCAAAATCAAATCTAAAAGGGAAAAATTTTTTTAAGGTAGCATTTTCCCCCTTTTAAAAACCCATATTTTCAATTTCCCGGGGGCTGTACCTTTAAGAGTTACAAACCTTACTTACCTACAGCTTGTTTTTAGGTTTATAATAAAAAAGAATTTTTTTGGGTTTTTTAGGTATACTTGACGTGCTGGGGAAAAAAGACACGACACAAAAAAAAAATTTCCCGAGTTTTCTTTTCATGTGCTGCTGGAGGAAGCTTTGGGCCCTTTTAACCCCCAATTCTGTAGAACTTGTATTTGCAAGTAGGGAAAAAATTAAAATAAAATAAAAGGAAAAACCAAAAATGGGAAATGTGCTGTGTTCTCTGGGAGAGTAGTCCAGTTTTTGGCAAAAAATTTAAAAGCTAGTTTTGACGAAAACAAATTTGTCTATCGACAAAATAACAAGGGGTTTTTAAAAACAGAGTGCGGGGGCTTATTGAATACACAGCCAAAAATAAAATACAAAAATTTTCCTTTTATTAAACTGATGTATAATTTTGCACATTTAATTTTAAACACGGGGGACTTTTTAAAAAAAGGGTTTCTGTTTTGCAGCATTTTGCCTGCAGCTGCGAAAATAATTTAAAAAAAGATCTCTTTTTTACAATTAAAATTTTTATATAAATATATATATTATAAATATTTATTATAAATATATTATATAATCTTAATCGTTTTTTCAATGATTTTTGCACTTATTAAAAAACTTTTGGGAAGGTTTTTTGATGTTTTTTCAGTTCCCAGTATTGGTAAATTTTTACTCTTTAAGAAAAGGACAGCTTTTTTAAAAACAGTCATATGAAAAAGTTTGGGAAACCCTTTTTAATTTTAAAAATTTTTTTTATTTTTAAAAATTTTTTGGGTGTTTGAAAAATTTTTCCCCTTTTCTTTTTGATTTTATTAATAACTGATGGACACAGTAATTTTTCCCGGAAATTGAAAGGGAGGTTTATTTTACAAACCCCACAAAATGTGCAATATGAAAAAAAAACCAAATTTTGACTGGTGCAAACTTTTGGGTTCCCCTTATAAATTTTATTAAATTCAAACAAACTAACTATTTTTTAAATGACTTTTAAAAGCAAAAACATTTTTTTGTAACCTCACGACTTTAAACTTCATAGCCAGGGGTACCCCAATGTTGGGGAAAGGTTTTTTAAAGGTGGAAAAATTGCAATTTTGTTCTCTTTTTTGAATCTCCTTGAAGAGTGGGCTAAAGACCCTCCTCAAAACAATCTCAAATGTTTCTGAAAACAAAGATTGTTCAAAAATAGTTGTTCGGGGGAAAGGTAAAAAAATTTGGGTCCCCGGTTTGAAAACCTGTCATTTTTCCCCGTGAGGAACATAGAAAGGGAAAAGGGAAGCCCACGGGGGAACAGTTCTTTTTAAGCCCCCCAGAAGTGGCAGGCCCAAAAAAATATCGGGAAAAGGCAGAGAAAAAAGAGGGTTTTGAAAACCCAGTAAAGGGGGACAACCCAAAGCCCCCCTCCAAAGAGTTTCAGCATCACTTGCTGTGATGTTGCCCTTTTGTGCATCGGTAAACAATCAGCAACTTTGCACAAGGAGAAGCTGTATGGGAGAGTGATGCGAAAGAAGACATTTCTGAAAGCACGCCACAAACAGAGTCGCCTGAGGTATGCAAAACCACATTTGGACAAGCCAGCTTCATTTTGGAAGAAGGTCCTGTGGACTGATGAAACAAAGATTGCGTTGTTTGGTCATACAAAAAGGCGTTATGCATGGCATCCCAAAAACACCGCATTCCAAGAAAAACACTTGCTACCCACTGTAAAATTTGGTGGAGGTTCTATCATGCTTTGGGGTTGTGTGGCCAATGCCAGCACCGGGAATCTTGTTAAAGTTGAGGGTCGCATGGATTCAACTCAGTATCAGCAGATTCTTCAGAATAATGTACAAGAATCAGTGATGAATTTGAAGTTACGCCGGGGATGGATATTTCAGCAAGACAATGATCCCAAACACAGGTCCAAATCTACTCAGGCATTCATGCAGAGGAACAATTACAATGTTCTGGAATGGCCATCCCAGTCCCCAGACCTGAATATCATTGAACATTTGTGGGATACTTTGAAGCGGGCTGTCCATGCTCGGCGACCATCAAACTTAACTGAACTTGAATTGTTTTGTAAAGAGGAATGGTCTAAAATAACTTCATCCAGGAACTGATTAAAGCTACAGGAAGCGACTAGAGGCTGTTATTTTTGCAAAAGGAGGATCTACTAAATATTAATGTCACTTTTCTGTTGGGGTCCCCATATTTTTGCCCCGGAAAAATTTTGGTTTAATGCATATTGAATTTTGTTTTAGTACAAAAAACCTCTTTCAACCCGGAAATTTACTGTGTCCATCAGTTATTAGTATATAAAATTTAAAAATGGCTTTCAAACACCAAATATTTAGAACAAAAAATGTTAAGTTTTAATGGGGGTTCCCAAATTTTTTATATGACTGATGTGTTTTTGAAAATTTATTTTTGGGCTAAGTGCCTGATCTTCAACTAAACACAGTTGGTAATAAAATGTATATTTCCAGGTTATTGTCTCCAGGAAAGCTTATTTTAAAACATAACAAAGTCAATACAATTGCAACCTCTACGTTTCCTTTGGGCCAATGGGATCAAAATACGGCGGCATTTTTTATATTATTAGTGGCAAAGGGTTATTTGTATGATCACACTTTTTTAAACAAAAAATTTAAAAGAATTTTTTAAAAGCATGCCCTTTTGACCCGTTGACTCGCTAACAGGACTCCCTGAGGGAGCTCATACATGGCATGTTAAACTAAAGCCCCCTGATTGGTACTCTAACATTGTTACAAAATCTTATAGAAAACAACTGGATATGTAATGTTCTGGTTATACAGTAGGTTACTTGTCAGACTTAGCATGAGGCATGTACGCATGTAATCAAGTAGAAAAAAAAAAAGGCCCAAGAAACATAAATAAAAAGGGATTAGTAGGGGCAGAGGCAGGTCTCTATTTTCATACAGAGGTCATATAGCTCCTTAGTACAGAGCTGTAATGCGTCTGCACACAGCTGTATAGGCTACATCAAACTCCTTTATGTCCCACCTCTGGGACCCACACCTATCTCCAGAAGCAAACCCCAAATCCTATCCATTTTGAACAGCATGCTCGGCTTGAACTCCCCATTAAATTTTAAAGGAATTTCCCAAACCCTCTCTCCTTTAAAAAGGCCCTTTGTCAAGATAGGTGCGAGTCCCAGAGGTAGGACCCCCACCATCACAAATTAATGGAATACCCTTTTTATATACCATCATTGTGTATGGTGGGGCAATGCCTTTAACCTTACATACAATACTTTTTGAGAATGGAGAATACCTCTGTTCATAAATTGATTCAGAGTCCGACAGAAAATAAAACTGCATGCCTCCATGAAAAACCAGTGATGAACTGAAGTTCAGTAAAGGCAAAAAACAGAGCAGTAATTTAACCAAGTGGATGAGCCCTCTTAGTTTGTTCTTTCTTCTAGCTTACCAGGCTAAGTGGAAATGAATTGGGCCATATACTAACTTGTTAGATTGGGTAGAAAAACCCCAAGGAAACAGTTACATATAACAACTCCTATATGGAATCAGCAAATGCATCATCTGAAACTATTTTGCTTAAAAACTAGATATAATTAGACACCTATATCACCTATCCAGTTAAAAGATAAGTTGTTAATATGGGAAAACCATTAATAACTTGAGGTTAAATTACTTATGACTAATACATAGATACATAGCTCCTAAAATGCGATTGGGTTGTAATTTTAATAAAAAAAATTTCATAACAACAGCAATAATAGCAAATAATGCAGACAATAGGTCATTAGTCACATTGGTTTTTCCAAAAATGAAGACTAAAGGAAGTGACCAAGAAGAGTGAACTGAATTCAAAATGCTAGAAGCAATCTGATAAGTTATAATATAGGAAAACAACCTATTCTACTAGAAGTTATAGGAGTAACTGCAGTTTAAAGAGGTTTTCTCGCTACAAAGTCATGTCTCAAATGAGGGGGACAAAAAAAATAAGATTTTTGAAATTGGTTTGTTTTTCTTAAGTCGTTTGTTTGTAGAATGAGAAAAAAGTGATTTAAATTTGCTATTTCTGCAGCAGCTGATGGGGCACACCCATTTTCTGTGATTGGCTGGCTGACATTTCATTCAGTCTGTTGGGGGCATGCCCAGTGGGAATGCCCCCTGCACTGTGATTGGTGTTGCCACCTGGGCCCAATCGTTGGTTGCTATCGACAACAAAGTGAATGTTAGACCTAGACAGTATTCATACATGGGTCCCTCTGTGTTTTCTCCCCTCTGAGCTGTGAAAAACGAGATGCCTGAGATGGCTGTGTCTGTATGATGAAGGCTGTCTCAGTTTCTCTCTATGTGATGGCTCTCCAGTGATAGTTCTATGTACTGAGTAACTGCTAGAATCACTCTCCCCTCATATAACACAGTCTTATACCCTGTGCTTCCCCCATATAACAGCCTAATGCAGTCTGATCTACCTCCTGTCAGATAACAGTGGGAGGAGGAGGGGGCAGAGAGCATTCCTCACACTTGCTTCATCAGTTCAGGCTGTGTGTATAACAGCAATTACACCAATACATAGGTACTGGTTACAAGGAGCTTGTGCAGCCTGGAGCTGAGAACTCCGCAGCCAGAAGCATGAGATCTCTGCCGCCAGAAGCATAGCATGAGGTCTGCAAAGCTGACGTCCTTTCTTTTCCCCTCCTAACACAGAATGATGATCACACAACTCTTCAGTGAGGGGAGACACGCCTACTGGCAGGAGAGGCACACCTGCTGAGAGAAGAGACTCGCCCCTGGATTTGAAACAGAAACTGATAGAATCAGCTCAAGTGTACGAAAGCTTCAAATGATAAAACCCCTTTAAGCTTGAAGAAAATGAAACAAATCTAAAAAAAATGTAAACCATAGTCCACCAAAATATATATTGTGAAGGTAATAGGTTATTTCTACTCTGCTGTTAGAGTCAACAGTCTCATGAAGGGTGATCAGAGGAAAAATTATTCAGACAATGACTACATGATGGGAAGAAAACAAGACACCTTTGGATGCTTGCACATGGTGTGTTTTGGTGTTTTTTTTCCCCTTGCAGTACTGCACTGTGATGAAACTGCTTTTATTACCAGCAAGCTCCTTTTAGTTGTCTGAATTGATTAGAAAGGCTTTACAAGTGAGTAATCAATTACTGTGCTTAAAATATTGTGGATTATAGACACATTAATTGACTACTCACTTGTAACACCTTTCCAAACAATTTAGAACACTGAAAGGAGCTTTCTAGTAATAAAGGTAGTTTCATTGCAGTGCAGTACTGCAAGTGAAAAAAACACCAAAAAAGCCACAAAACTGCACTGCCTGAAAGCACACTTTGAGACAATGGAGTCTGTAATGAACTTAATAACAAATACATATGGTGCTTTTAGTTCAATAAGAATTAGGTACAGTTTCCTTCAGAATAAGGTCCTATCTATGTTTCCAGATATGGCATAAACGTCCACTACATGCCATTAATGTCTAATACGGGTGGGAATGGGGGCATAACATTTTGTGATGGCTGTTCTCTTCCTTTCCATAAACTACAACAGAGAGATGCATGTAATGGAGGCCACCTCTCTACTGAAATCAATCCCAACGCTTGTCATTTGTTGCAACATGGCCATTCATGGATATTCTATATATGATCAAGATGAAAATAGTTCATTCTGCACAGAATAGAGTAATTGAAGTAGCTATATTCCCAATTCTGCTGTTTTCAATGTTAACAAAGTTTTTTTCAAGGCTCTATGCTGAACTGTGTATTTGTTATTTGTAAAAGGTAACTTCCATTTATTGAAATGATTTTTGGATGACAGAAATTGTGTTCAAGTGGTTTAACTGCAGAGAGATTAATGATGTATCAATGCACTGTCTGTAGTTCAAATGTCTTACTTAGTCAGCCTAGGAGGTAAAAGTTTCTTTTTGAGGAGTGCACCGCAAAGTGTGGGGAGACTTATTGGCCATACAATTCTCTATGGGAAATCAAATATGCAAATAGGCTCTAAGAGAGAAAACTAAGACTCATGTGCCACCTTTAGGGAGTAATTACCTTTACAGCCAAATCTGACCCATTAAATGGCTTTGAGACATGACTGGCGGATTTTAAACAAAGTCAGTAACTCTTCAATTCAAAGGTGACTTTTTTAGGTGGTACAAGAGACCAGCTTTCTTTCCTAGAGCCTATTTGGGTATATATGTCAGTTTCATTTGCAGTCTGGTAACCATGTTTAAACTATTTATCTCTTACTTGTGTGATCTCTCTTACACGTCACATGTGACACTTATTCCCCCTCCATGTATAGGATCTCACACATTCCATGCAATAGAGTTATACACTGGACTTGACTAACCTTTCTATTTTTTTAATCAACAATGTAACTATGTACTGAGCTCCCTATTTCCACTGATCTCTCTCTCTCTCTCTCCTCTGATCCTCTCCCTCCTTCTCTCTCCTCTCTCTCCATCTCCACTTCTCATTATTATAAGGGACGTTTTCATTCTGCATTCTGGTAACATCAATTTCCTTACGAAACATGATAACCACAGCACTACTTTGTACTAGAGGGATATGGAGAAAGATGTATATACGGTCCATGTAATTCCACATACAGAAACACCTGGCAGCCTCAAAACAAAAGTGCTGTACAGGGTTGGGCAGAAAAATAAAAATAAAATGAAAATACCAGCTTATGAGCAATGGTGGCATCAGCTGAGGAGCTTTCAGACATGTGTAGCTTCTTTTCTGTGTTTGTCATAAGCTTGGAAAACTCCTTGAAACTATTGTTCTAATCATGGCCTTGAGCATAAATACCTTATTCTTTACTGTTTTCCTTCATAAAGAACTCACCACATAAATATTACAGGAGATCTTCTCCTGTAATGAAATTTTAATTAACATGCCTTCAACAGTAAATAGACAATCCTTTGGGATGTACCTTTATAGCTAAAGACATGAAGCTGTGCACTCAAAGTCATGCTTTATTTTAAATTGAGGCATAACAAGTTTACTGTAAACTTGTTCACAGTTATTAAAGGAAATCTTCCATAAGTGTAATATTGCTTTATTACCCAAGTGTGGAGTGACTAAGTGCATTAAAAATTACATTAGTCCAACAAAAAGATAAGTCTAAAGCTGGATCCAAAAAATGTGGATAGTCACAAAAAGTACTAATGCTTTGCTAAAAAAACATTTTACTGATTTCATACTTCATTTGAAGTTAAAATCTTTCAGACTAAAAACTTTATAGCCATTCTACCATTCTAAATATGATTTAGTATTAATTTGGTTTGGGTGATAAAGCTTTCTTAAAACGCCCGGGCCCCGATAGTCGATATGGGAAATTTTTCAATAAGATATCCGTGGGCCCGATAATAGATTATCGCCGCTGCCTTTAAAAGGGTTAGGGGAAAGGAACAAAAACCTTTATTCTTACCCCCAAACAGGGAGGGAGAAGGGGAAAATTTTAAACACCCGCAACAGCAAACGAAATACGGCTAAAATCTTGGGGCAAAAACTTTTAGGTTATAAAACCCAACAGGAAAAAAAATCACAGCCCCATTCCTTTCCCTGTCTTGCCCCACAGCATGACTCTTAAACCTGCAGGACCCAAAAAATTTAAAAAAAGGGCCCAGGGGCAGTAGGGATTTAAACCATTTTTTACTTGAACTGGACTTTGAATTTTCCCCTTCCTAGAACGCACCCTTAAGGACCCCAAAAACCTGCATGACCCCAGTTTAAAAAAGGCCGGAAAAAGGAGTTTTTAAAACAAATTTTAGTTGAACTGACTTTAACTATAACTGTACTGTCCCCGCAGTATGACCATTAAACCGTCTGCCCCACAGATTAAAAAAGTACTGGGAAAAGGAGTCTTTCAACCACCATTTTATTTTAAAACGGGAAATTGACTATCCCTTTTTTGTACCACATATGGACCATTAAACCTGTCTGCCCACAGTTAAAAATGCAAGAAAAAGGACCCTTTTAAAACCCCCCCATTTTAGTTAAAACAAACATTGACTTTTACCTGTCCTGGCCGCAGTAGACCATTAAACCTGTCTGACCCCCAAATTTAAAAAAGGGTGCCGGGAAAAAAAAGTTTTTAAAAAACCACCCTTTTTTAATTTTGAACTGGACTTTAAAATTTTATCTGTCCTGTCCCCGCAGAAATGACCATTAAACCTGTCTGACCCCACAGTTTAAAAAAGTGCGGGGAAAAGGAGTCTTTAAACCACCATTTTAGTTGAACGGGGATTTTTGACTATACCTGTCCTGGACCGCAGTATGACCTTTAAAAACCCTGGCTGCCCCCCAAAATTTAAAAAAGTGTGGGGAAAAAGGAGTCTTTGAACCACCATTTTATTTTGAAAGGGGACATTGTTTTCCCTTCCGGGGGCCACAGCATGAGCCCCAAACCTGCATGACCCCCACTTTTTAAAAAGTCCCCGGGAAAAAAGGGTCTTTAAAACCCACCATTTTAGTTTCAGGGGGAAAACGGGTAAATCCCTGCCCCTGGGCCACGGGCATGCCCCAAAAACCTTTTTTGCCCCCAACAAAACACAAAGTGCCCCCTATGCTATTTTGAACAGTGACTCCCTTTTTGGTATTTTTTTTGGTAACGGACTTTTTTTTTACAGAATTTTATTTAGGGAAGTTTTATTTATAGTTTTACTTATTACCATTTTGTTTTTTTTTCAAGTGGATAACAAACAACATACACCACCCCCTGCAGTTTTTAAAGGTTTTTTTTTTTACAAAAAGTAATTGTTTTTTTTTCCCCGCACATCCCCAAAAAAAATTACAAATTTTAAAATCATCCCCAAAACACTTTTTTAGTTGAAAGACATTTGCCCCCCGGGGTTTCCCTGAAATTAACCCACCCAATCCATTAAATTTGATTTTTTTTCCCCCCCAAACCCCTTTTAAATTGATTAGGGCCCGACCCCTGGAGATCAAATGATGGAACCCCCCCTAGTGACTCCAGCCCCCCGAAAAAATTTTAAACCTCAAATTGGGGCCAATTTTTGTCCAGCCCCTGGACCCCCCTTTTTGACACTACTTTTAAACCCCCAGAAATCACCTTTTTTTTAAAAACGATTTTTTAGAGAAATTTGAAGCTTCCTGATTTCCCTAACCCGGGGGCCAGGCTGCCGTCAGCCAAACTGTTTAAAAAAAGGGGTCCAGTGCCGGGCCAGGCTTTTCACCTATCGAAAAAGTTAAAACGGAAAAAAAAAGGTTTTTTTTGAACCCAACAAATTCCCCCCCTGTGGTGGGCTACACAATTGCTGGATTTTTTTAAAATTTTTAAAAACAAGGTGGCTCTATCAAAAAAACTGGCCTGGGCAAAAGGGGCTTAAAAAAAAACTTATCGAAATGTATACCAAAAAATAAAAGGTATTTTTGGGACCTATCAATTCACCCGTGGGGGAATACTAAAAATTTCTGTATTCAAAATTTAACTGCAAAATAGTCTATCAACAAAGCCTTTACTGACCAAAAGTGAAAAAAACAACCCGTCTGAAAAGTTTTTAAAATATTAAAAAAGGGATTTTTGGCACCTATTTAGTACCCCCCTGTGGTGACAAAAAATTTTCTGGATTCAAATTTAAATGCAAGGTGGCTCTATCAACAAAGCGGCCCCGCGCCAAAAATGAAAAAAACAGTACTGAAAAGTATATGATAAAAAAAGGTATTTTTTGGGACCCCATTAAAATTGGGGACTACAAAGTTGCTGGATTTAAAAATTTAAATGCAAAAATTGATCTAAACAACAAAGCTTGATGACCCAAAAATGAAAAAAAAAACTTGTCTGAAATTTTAACGGATATTAAAAGGTATTTTTTGGGGACCCATCATTTCACCTGAAATGACTACAAAGTTGCTGGATTCAAATTTAAAAAGCCAAAGGGGGCTCTATCACACAGCTGCCTGCCCCCAAAGTGAAAAAAAAAGTTTTCTGAAATGTATACTGATAAAAAAAAAAAGGTTAATTTTTTTTGGGACCTTCAATCGTGGGGACAAAAAAGTTGTGGATTTAAAAAAAAACTGGGAAAAATAGATTATCCAAAAAAGTTGGAAATTACCAAAAGTAAAAAAAAACCCCTGTCTGAAATGTATAAAGGAAATTAAAAGGTATTTTTTGGCACCCCATTAGTACACCTGTGGTGACTACAAAGTTGCTGGGTCATATTTAACTTTCAAAGGGGGCCTTTCAACACAGCTGCCTGGCCAAAAATGAAAAAAACACCCTAAACTGAAATGTATACTATAATAAAAGGTATTTTTTTGGGGCCCCATCAACCCCGTGGTGACTACAAAAATTTTCTGTATTCAAATTTAAAAACAAGGGGGCTATATAACAAAGCTGGACTGGACAAAATTGAAAAAAACAACTATCTGAAATGATAATTTAGAATAAAAGTGGGTTTTTGCCCCAACAAAAAACCTGCAGGTTTTTAGAAAAGATCTGTATCCTAATATAAGGCAATGCAATGTCCCAAACAAAGTTTTTGGGTACAAAATCCAGTATCCTTTTTAGAGTTTTCTGTGCGCCCCTGGGGGCCCCCCCCCCCCCCCCCCGCTTACCCCCCCGACTTTAAAATTGGGAGATGCTCCTTTAAAATTCTCTGTCTAACTACCTAAAAATTGCAAATCTCTGATCTAAAAATAACTTCTAAGGATCAAAGCTAAAATAACTGTCTCGTGAAAAAAAAAAAAATAATTCGCTGAGCTGTTTGTGAGCTGTTTTTGGGCAAGGCAGAGCGCACGTTTCCCACTGCTAAGAATTTCTACAGACCCCTGATCATGAAAAAGGAAGGGCTGTTCCATGTTAAAAAAGAGGGCATGTGATTTTTTAGCCAATCGCAACCAAAACATTTCCCCGTCTTGACATCCCCACACACATCTCACTTTTGCCTATTCTGTAAAACTGATTTGTTGGCCAAACCCAAAAAGACAGGAAGCACCGAAAATGGCCCCTATTAATAGATTTTGCACAGATTTTAACCTAAAAATCGCGTGATCTAAAAAAACTGGTTTAAAGTAAAAAACCTTTCCGATTTCAACTTTGGGCGATAAAAATTTTGCCCCAACACAATTAAGGGAACAAACAATTTTTATAAACAACCCAAAAAAGTTTAATGAAAATCCTATTAGAGTATATTGATATCATGGAAGTGGTCCCCTCCTCTTGAAAACCTCTATGAGCCCTAATGGAGAGTTAGGTTACATCTTAAACGGCAGTGATTTAGTGTCAGATAAATTTTTGGGGATTTTAGAATCCCCAAAATCCCAAATGTAAATCATTTCCCCCCCGACCCGCAATAGAAAATTGGCTGTTACTACACAGCTCGGATTTTCTAAGGTTAGATTTCAAAATCGCTGTATTTCACTTAACGGAAGATTAAAGTACTGTTCAATTCAATGTGGTGCCTGATATCCAAAAAATGTGGCAAAAAATGCAACATAAAAAGAAAGCTGAATGTAAAATACTGATCGGATTCTAATTAGAATCCGAGCAGTATTTTGTCCTTGCCATGTAGGCGTAGCCTATGGCCATGTTCACACGGCTTATTCTGGGACATAATTCAGTCCGTAATTACGCGCCGAAGTGCGCCAATTACGGGCTGAATCTGTCCCAGTAACTACGGTAATGCACAGTTCTCATAGAGAACTATGCATTACGTCTCCTCTCCCTGCTCGGCGAATACGCCGAGGGGGAAGATAATTGACAGGTCACTTTCTAGCGGCATATACGCACCGCTAGCAATGACTGTCTATGGGCCGGCGAAGTGCCGGCCCCCCACTCGCTCCCCCGCTCCCGCCCCCCCCCCGGCCACACGGCGTAATTGCGGGGCGGAATTACGCCCCGCAGTTAAGCCGTGTGAACATAGCCTAACTCTGTAAGAAAGAAATTCTTGATTGGTGGCAGCTTTGCCAAGCAAAATCTGGTGCTTGTCAGGGACTCAAGTCCCATTTTGAAAGGGATTGTTTGATGTCAACTAATTTTGTGGCAAAAAATAAAAGTAGTATTTGGGTGATACCTTTATTTGTTTACCAGAAAGATTATATTTGGAAGCTTTTAACGGACAAAGGCTTCTTCATCATGTAGCTTTATATACTAATGACTGAGAGACCAGCACATATTTATAATTCTAAGAATGTGGTGTGACACACACCCAGAACGCCCCAAATTCCTACTGTGAATGGTCCCCGGTTATAAGTGGTGACCCCAAGGCTCAGTACTGGGTCCTGTGTTATTCAATTTATTTATTAATGAAATAGTGGAGGGGATCAATAGCAGGTGATACCAAGCTATGCAGAATATGTGCAGTCTATGGACGATGTTCATATTTTAAAAGCAATGCTCCATGGGGAAAAAGATTGCTGTTTCTCATACTAGTTAAACCAGAATCTCCTCAAAAATGAAGTTACCCAAATTTAGACACATTTGTCTGAAATATCATTGTTGTTTTTGATGAGAATTAGAGCCCATTAAACTTCACCTCTATACCCAACCAGCAAGCAGCTCTGTACTGATGAGACACAAGAACCCCATAACAGCTGTCTGCAGATGGGTGACTTTTCCATTGTAAGAGATTATAGTTTTACTAATTTGAGATTTTTCGTACTAGAGGAAAGCTACATTCCTTTTTTTAATCTATTATCTTTAATTACATCTTGTTTGGAGATCAGCAGCAATTTTTCTCAAGATGTTCATGTGGGGGTTGTATGCGACAGCTAGGAGCACTCTGTTGTTATCTTTTCTATCTTTCTTATATTTGTAATCCTAAAGGCAGCTCTGAGGAAGAATCACTGTTACTTTATGCATATTTTTATTTGTAGCAAGTAGATAGCTTTCTAGCTGCAATAACATATTTCTTAAAAAAATCCAAATACATTGCACAGCTTGTGTGTAGATGATGGACTTTATTTGTCATGAGTGAAAGGTGTTCCATTTAAAATATGCTAGACAGTTTTGAAGGCTTGGGGTAGACTCATGTTGTATGGTGTTCCTTTTGATGTACATAATTGTGTCCTAGAAAATTATCTAATATTGTGAGTAGTTAAGAGTAAGTTTGCTAGTTTAATGGAACTTGTTGAAGATTTATTGGACAGTCAGCAACTCATTTTTGGAGTATATCCAGCTTATTAGTAAATCATCCAAATAACAGAAGTTTGCTAGAGGTTGAAACACAAATTGAAAAAATACCCCTCCTCTAATGTGGACATGAAGGGCGACATGTATGAAGGGGCTTTACGCCAGTTTTCTGGCGTACACTGCGCCTCCCAGCCCGAATCCCGCTGTCGGACGCAGCGTTCGGCACTTTCGGCTGCGGCCCGCATGAAGGGGCGGGCAGTGGGCGGGCAGTGGGCGCGGTGGGGCGCGGTGTAGGCGTTCCGGGGCGGGACGCGGCGCGCTCGTATAGTCCGAGGCATGTACCATCGCGGCTCGCCAAATCGCGGCGCTCGGCAGCTCCGACAAGCAGACCAGGTTTTTTTTGGTCTAAATCCTCCGGCCGAGGCGAAGTGAAGCAGGATCGGAACATGCGAGGAAGCGGATCGAAGATCGCGACAGAAGTCTCGGCGCTCCGCTCCGTGCAGCAGGAGTGTGATTCCCGAAAAAAATCGCCTTTATAAAGGCGGAAAACAGTGTCAGGAAAGACCTGAACGTAAAAAATAAACCTAAAAAAAAAAAAAAAACATTTTCCCAAACTCTAGAACGGCGTAATATCAAGAAATATGATATTGGAAATTGCCGGGAAATACAGTAATTCAAATTCTGAAACCTATTCTCATTGGTCGGCATAAACCAGCCAATCAGAATAGGAGCGACAAAGTCCCATTCTATCCTATGGAGGAGTTTGGACCAATCAGAATCCACGGCGGGATAATTCAAAATACAGTAAAAAGACAGAAAAGAGCTGATTGGCTGAGCTAGCGGGAGCTTGGCTATCCCAGCCAATCAGAGCGCGAGCTACTTCTCCCATTATAGTCTATGGAGAGATGGGCGCACTAAAATCTCGGCGCTCAGCACCGTGCGGCATGAAGTATTAATAAAAAAATTATTTTATGCCGACCAATGAGAATAGCTTAAACAATTTGAATTACTGTATTTCCCGGCAATTCTCTCTATTGCAATTCCCTATGTAGCGCTGGTCTCGGCGACATATGCGTTGTTCAGGTTTTTAACTGCTTTATTTTTATACAATTGTTCTGCTCTTTATCTGATAATTTTTTACACTTTATAAAAAAGATTTTTATAATTAATACTTCATGCCGTGCGGCGCTGTGCGCCGAGATTTCAGTGCGCTCATCTCTCCCTAGACTATAATGGGAGAAGTAGCTCGCGCTGTGATTGCTTGAGCTAGGCGAGCCCCCGCTAGCTCAGCCAATCAGCTCTTTGCAGCCTTTTTACTGTATTTTGAACTGTCCCGCCGTGGATTCTGATTGGTCCAAACTCCTCCATAGGCTAGAATGGGGCTTTGTCGCTCCTATTTGATTGGTCTAAACTTCCCCATAGGCTAGAATGGGACTTTGTCGCCCCTATTCTGATTTGGACGAGTTAGGCGAGCCCCCGCTAGCTCATCCAATAAGCTCATTTCAGCCTTTTTACTGTATTTTGTTCTGTCCCGCCGTGGATTCTGATTGGTCCAAACTCCTCCATAGGCTAGAATGGGGCTTTGTCGCTCCTATTCTGATTGGTCTAAACTTCTCCATAGGCTAGAATGGGAATTTGTCGCTCCTATTCTGATTGGACGAGTTAGGCGAGCCCCCGCTAGCTCAGCCAATAAGCTCTTTGCAGCCTTTTTACTGTATTTTGAACTGTCCCGCCATGGATTCTGATTGGTCCAAACTCCTCCATAGGCTAGAATGGGGCTTTGTCGCTCCTATTCTGATTGGTCCAAACTCCTCCATAGGCTAGAATGGGGCTTTGTCGCTCCTATTCTGATTGGCCGGTTTATGCCGACCAATGAGAATAGGTTTCAGGATTTGAATTACTGTATTTCCCGGCAATTTCCAATATCATATTTCTTGATATTGTGCCGTTCTCGAGTTTGGGAAAGTGATTTTATTTTTTAAGAAGTGTATTTTGTACATTCAGCTCCTTTCTGACACTGTTTTCCGCCTTTATAAAGGCGATTTTTTCGGGAATCACACTCCTGCTGCACGGAGCGGAGCGCCGAGACTTCTGTCGCGATCTTCGATCTGCTTCCTCGCATGTTCCGATCCTGCTTCACTTCGCCTCGGACGGAGGATTTAGACCCAAAAAATGTAGAACGCCTTTATAAAGGCGATTTTTGCTTCATACTCCGCACCGACATCTGGAATGATTTCAAGCCGCTCCAGCCTGTCTCGCATCGGACCAGATTCTCGGCGCAGTCCCGCACGGCGCCAAAGTCCCGCACTGCACCCCACACACTGGCGAGGCGCGGCGGACTTTTACCCGCATGTATGAGTGCACTTCCTCGGACGGCGAAGCATAGGCGCAGCGCCGCACAGCGCCCATGTCCCCGCACTTCGCCTCATACGCTGGCGAGGCGCGGCGGACTTTACATGATATGTATGAGCGCCGCCCGGCCGCGACATAAATCAGGCGCAGATTCCGCCGGAAAACTGGCGGAAAACGGCGCCTCGACCCGGCGGGATTCATACATGTGGCCCGAAATGTTTAGCATATTGTAGTAATGTTTTCTAGCTACGGTAATACCCACATCCTGCAGATATACAGTATGTCTGTCCCAAAAGAAAAGTAAGAGAATTTATAAAAATGTGCCTTGTTATCATCCTCAGAGACTGGCACAGTAAAATATAGGACCTGTACACACATCTTACCAACAAACACAGTGCACAAACCCAATCACTATAAAATCCCTAACAGGGTCTCATGTGCATCCTCCGATGAGGTGAACATGATAAAAAGATGAAGAAGATGCCATGAATACATCAAAATTCGGAAGATTAAGCAGAAATAAGAAAAACAGATAAATCTCTGACGACACACAAAAAGAAAAAAACTAGATAATTTCTCTGGACCAGACACAGTATGACAGTATGTCAGGTGTAAAAGTCTTATTACTGGAACGGTCATATTAATCATGACAAGGAGAGTTAAAACCAATAAATCAAAATGGTACGAACCCACCTACAGTATTATAGGGTGATCAGAAAGACAGGGATGATGCTTTCTCTCAAGGGAGCCCAGATACTGTTGACAGTTCTCCACTCCTTCAGACTCTCCACTTGATGTAGCTGCTGCCTTTGCAAAAATATTCTGGAACATCCTTGCAGACCACTTGAACATTTTAAGTCATTTCGCAGTCCGCAAGTGATTAATGATATATAAATGTTGTGCTAGTTTCTTAGTCAGTCATTGGCAAACAGTGCCTGAAGAAGACGCCTTTGTGCTCCAAAAATTTGCACAGAAAATTTTTCTAGATATGCAATAAAGATATGTAATACTTTTATATTTTTTTACATAAAAGTATTCAACATTACATAGATTTTTCTTGTTAACACAGTACCACACTATTTTTTGCTCTATACTTTATCTGAAATATGAACGTTTAAAATTGCACTTATATTTCCATACTTTGGCAGCAAAAGTAAAGCCTTGGTAGCATTAAAGGCATAGATTGCTTATTCAATTGCACCCTTTATCCAATTTACTATAATCCTATGCACTTTGAGTATTGTCAAAATAAAAATTAAAAAAAATAAAATTTCCATTATTCAATAACAAAGATTTTTGATATTCTTTTCTGTATAGATAAAAACTCCTATGACCACACTTCTTATCGATGTACCTATGCTTCAGGTAAACACTCTGAGGGAGATTTGTTCAGACTAGTTTTTCACTCATCAGTCTTAAATTAAAGTTTGTCATAAGCATACCTCAATTTTTTACTACAATTGCACCATCTATAAGAAATGTGCTGGTTTTACCATTTCCCTGTCAATACTGTCCAGCTTGCTCTCTGCTTTAAATATGATGAGGCGAGTAAAAAGTTAAACATTTTTGGTCAAATATGATGTGCAAAGAAATTATAACTTTTCCACATCAAACTACTGGCACAAATCCAATTAACTAATGAACAGATATTCTGCATAATGTCTACCTCTCTTCCTCCTCTGGAGTAGAACTGTACGTTTGATCTCATCTAAATAATCCATAACCTGTTTATTTAACTTAAATATGTATTGACTTTAAAGAAGGATAGATCAACAAGATAGCAGGTTACAAGGGGAAAGCCCTAAAGCCCCCTATAGGCTCTATTTTGCTAAAGCTCCTTCCTCTCAGTATATGTGTAGCAATTACAGTACCTGATAATCATCTTTTACTCACTGGTGGTTTAGTTTTCTGTACGTTATTATCACTCTGCCCATGGTATCATAGAAATGAGCTCTGGTGAGCCTGTGATAGATTTTATATCAACAGCTAATCTCAGGAGGCAGGGCTTTTCAGGGAAAAAAGAACAGCAGCCTGAATTAGTGATAGGAAAGCAGTTGTGTTTCAGACTACTAGCATTGCTCGAACATCTCTCTGTTCAGTTTCAGAGTAGTTTAGCCAAATTTGTCACATCATTTGAGTTTTGGATGTCTGGAACCCAAAACCCATTGTCTATGGGGACTTAATTCTTTACATGCTTTCTGACCTCTAGAAAGCACCTACAGCAACCAAATGCTTCAAATTGCATAGGAACACAACCATACATCCAGGAACCATACATCTGGGGAACATCTGAATGAGATCTAGAGCTCATTGTTGTGGTCAGGATTAGTAAAACCCTAACCTTAACTCCAACCATAGCCCTAGAGGTAGGGTTAGAGTTGGAGTTAGGGCTGAACTAGGGTTGTCCAGATGTTCCCTAGGGTTAGGGTAAGAATTTAATTTGTTGCTGATTCAGTACTGGCCAATCTCAAATTCGGGTCAAATTTGACTGTGACTGAAATCCTAAGTGCAACACTATAAACTAGCTTTGACTCCCCGTTGACACTATTGCTATGCTATTGTCCCGATGATACTGAGCTACAATACAGCCAAGCAGCAGACAAAGCTGGAAAGCATCACATATACTGTAGGTACTGACTTTCATGTAATTTTTTAACTTATAACTGGAGAGTTGCTTTCTCACACTTACAAGTATTTACATATTTTCCATAGAATTGTATGGAGCTGCTGCTACTTATACCTTTTCCTCACTGCACATTTGCTATTAAGGAGATATTAGTGGCTCATGTTTCTCTCCTGGCAATGGATGGCGGTCCCAGCAGTTGGATACCAATCAATCTTACATTTATCACTTATTTCAGGGAGAAGTCATACATGTTAATAGCTGAAATATTCCTTCAAGGGCTGAGACTTGTGTTATCTCCTAATGCAAAGATCCTTTAAAGCTAGTTGAAGTTACATATGTGCTACATTTCTTCAAGGAAACAATGGAAATGAATAAGACTGCGATAATAACCCAGACTAATCCTACTAAAAGCATGAACAGCTCTGACATTTTGCTGGAATAGCACTTCAAAAGTCAAATATCAGTTTATACTTATGTCCTTGCTTGTCTCAGAGTTTCAAAGTACAGATGCCAAAAAGTATATAGTGATAAGGTGCTGCATCATAAAGCAAATACAAATTGGTATTTTGGCGTGGTGACAGTGTAGCACTTTATACAAACATTGTTTTGTGCTGTCACCTGTTCTGAATACAGTGATCTTAGGACTTGTCCCCACAGCAATGGGTTTCAGTCGGTTTTACAGACGGTTGGCGGATTTGAAAACTGTCTGTAAACTGGCTGTCAATATTTTACATTGATTTAAACAGAAAATCCATGCAGCAGTCAACACTGCACGGACTTTATGCCGGACGTTTTTTGACACTGGTTTTCGGGCGGAACATGAACATGTGGATGTGAGGGCGGGGGGGGGGGGGGGGGGGGGGTGGTTTAAATGTTCAAACCACGGACAAAAAACTTCCTCCTACGTGCCAAAAAAAGACAAAATACTGGTCGGAAAATCTGGCCAGTATTTTGTCTTTGCCATGTGAACGCAACCTTATTATCACTATAATTAACTTTATCAGTGGATACATTCCAAAAATTCTTGTGTCAAAATAATCTATTATAATATCCAAGTTGTTTTTCTACAGTGTGTTGTATGGAGTCTATTGACATCAGCTGTAACCTGTTGTCAGACATGTAAGACAACAATCGGTTATTTAAAAAGGAATCTTTTATAAGAATATACAGTACTGTGGAATAGTTTTATGCAGGGGTGGAAATAATTCTGAAGATACCCACCATCAGGGAAGATTCTATTTATTTCTTTTTTTTTTTAAGCAGGAGCACAATGACCCCAAACATACAGTCAGTGTAATCAACTTCTTGCTGACTACCCACTAACTACAAACATGATGTCACAATATGGCACCAAAATAAATATATTAGTGGGTGTAAACAGTTTTTTATGGGTATGAAGTTTTGTAATTATTACCCAACCTGTGGTATTTTCTCTATCCACTCTCAGAGTTGGGTTTTACTTGTTGAAGGCCAAAAAGGAAGAGATTTGTTTCTTGATTTATGGTGTACTTATTATGGCTGTGGAGTTGAAGTGGTGGAGTCGGAGTTGTTAGAAAATGGACCGACTCAGACTCCAAAAATATATAATAAATTGGTACAGTTAGTTCAATGCAGTGCCACAAGCAAGAGCCAGTGCTACTGCTACCATATCTTCAGCCTCCCCAGGCAATGCATTGCAGCCGGGGAAAAGATTCCCCTTCCGTAGCAAACAGATTGACCAGATTTCAGCAAAATTTTTCACTTGCTCTTAAAGAAGTAGAATAGTTCAACCATTCATCAAATCTGACTGTGCATGAGGCAATTCCTTTATACACTGACATTGTTAGAGATGTTGCCCCTGTGGTCACTGCTTTGCCACCAACCCAAGTTAATGTAGAGAGGCTGTTCTCTATCCTGGAAATAATGAGATCAGATTTGAGGTCCTCTATGAAGGATCTAATGGAGGCAATACTATTTCTCAGAACAAATTCATAGACTTCACAAATGTTATTCAGGACATTTTTGTTGAAAATTGTATTTTCCCACTTACTGCAGAGTTTTGTTCTAAAGTTGTATCCAATAAATATATTTTATGTTCTATCTAAATAGCTTGATTATTGTACCATAAAGGGGATAAAAAGCCTGATTTTGCTACAGTAAAATTACTTAAATATGTGCCATGCATGAGGGAGTTGGAGTCAGAGTTAGGGAAATTGAGGAGTTGGAGTTGGAGCTTTACCACAGCCCTGGTACTTATGACAATGGAATCAACATCATCATACACCAGAATAGAGGGGAGCATAAAAAATAATCCAGTGACTATTTAAGCGTACTGTATATGCAGATGGGATGTAGATAATTTCTCTCTCACTAACCATTATTCTCCATGATCTATCCCTCCAAGCAGAGGACTCCAAACACTCCATTATCAAAACTATTAATGCCCTATTAATAGCATATTGTAACACCCAATTTCTAAATGCCTAGGGACTTATGTATGAAAACTGTCTAGCAGTAAGACTGTGTTTGTTGCCCATAGCAAGCAATCAGAGCTCAGTTTTGCTTTTCCAGAGCACTATATGAAATCAAAGCTCAGTTCTGATTGGTTGCAATAGGCAACAAAGACAGTTTTCATACCTAAGGCTAATAAAGTGGACAATAAGAGGTATATACCCTACACAGTCCAAAGTTTAACATTCCAATGCTTTTCCACAAGAATATGCAAGTTTCATCAGGATCAGTTGGTATGCATAAAAATAGTGGAGCATAATAGCACATATGGTGCCATATGCCTTAATGGTATCATATGCTCTATTATGCGGTACAATTTTGATAAAATATTGATGGTAGATGGTGGTAGAAATGCAATGGTATGGTATGGTATGATATCATTGTGTTTTGTAGGGTATAAACCTTTTATTGTTGACATTGTGGGGGACAAGTATGAATCTGGCACCAACTCCCCAGTTCTACTTCTGTTTTTAATAGTGTACGATCGACAGTCTGTATGAAAGTGTCTCCCAGCACTTTATAAATGTGTCCCATTCTACGCCAAAAGCAGTCTTAGCCATGTCACTTATGTATACATAAATAAAGTAGCAAAACTCTCCCTTTTCTCCTTCAGCAAGTGAAAACCCAGCACTGGGATTGGATAGAGAAAATACCAAAGGTTGGATACGAATTACAAAGCTATAGGACTATATTGTTAATAAATTACATGCTATATCATTGACACTTTATTACATTTTAATGAGTATTATTAAAAGCCAAGTTTTCTACTGGTGGGGGTCCAATTATATTTGATGTTTTTTTTTTTAAACTGTGGTTCCCACTAATGGTGTAAAAAAGACCTTAGCCCCTGTATTGTTCTGTATTTAATCCTAAAAAGATAGGCGGTCAGCATGCAACTCTGCATGGACGTTCTAGAAATAAAAAAGATAAAAATATGTCTGATCAGGAAGGGGGGTAAATTATCCAGTATAGAATTATTTGTCCCTTACAAAGCCCCGATCTCAAAATCACTGAGTCTGAGATCACATAAAGAGACAGAAGAACTTGAGCAAGCCTATATCCACAGAAGATCTGTGCATAGTTCTTCAAGATGTGTGGTACAATTTCCCTGCCAAGTTCCTTCAAAAACTGTGTGTGAGTACCTACAAGAACCGATGCTGTTTTAAAGGTAAAGAGTATCACAATAAGTATTGATTTGATTTTGATTGCTCTTTTGTTTATTCACTTTGCTTTGTGTTAATTAATCAAAATTAAGTATTAACATTTCTATTTTTGAAACAGTTTTTAATTTGCAGGATTTGTTCCATACCTGCCTACAACTTTTACACAGCACTGTCTTTAGTAGAAAGTTAGAGGAAAGGAGTCAGCAGCATATGTAGGTTCCATCGACTGAACCCCCAGAGCTCAGAGAGGCCAGATCCATAGCACTCAGCCATGATTGCCTCTGGATAAAATAATACCATATACCTTGGGTATGGTATTTGGTCAAATGACAGTGCAGAGCAGCCTTGAGGAAACTATATTTCCTATGCTCTGAGAATTCCTATGAAAAATATATACTCCTGGTTCCATTAGCCTTTACCCTGAATTGTATAAAGGGCAGTAAAAAGAGAAATAAAATTTCCATTGACATCTATGTAAATAAAATTTGCATGAACGTCACACAATAATGTTAGAGTATTACAATTATACAAAAATCACATTGGAGATGCCGTTTATCTCTTCCTGCAAGTAAGGTCTGTCACGGTTTGCTTTTATCGATTGCTTCTTTTCCCATTCCAGCCACAAATTAATGTCAAATTAGTTCCTATTTTCTTTAAAATATTGTTTAGCAGCTGCAGTGTGTATTATACAGAAATGTGACCCAGCTGCTGCAAAACATATAGCTGCTGTAGGCCTTCTTATTTCTGAAAATGATTAACATCAAGCACTCACTAAATAGTTGCCAGAAAGCTTCTTTTATCTCTCAAAAAAAAAAAAAATTCTGCATCAACAATGGTGTTTTAAACAGAGAATACTATAAATTATTAAGACTTTTAGGAGTCTTAATAACTGTCTGTGCTTTGATTTCATAGTGCACTATCAGTCAACTTTATTTTTGCTACATTTGTATACGACTGCATTTTGTGTTTTAAATGGTTGCAGAGTCTTGGTGACTGCTAATATTCATGTAGTGAGTTAGTGTCATACATATGTATTTTTAGAAAACTGCTCTTTTATGAACACCTTTCTTTATTCTGTCATATAGCTTTTTATGTAATTGATTGTACATTACAGTCTCAAAACTCTACAGCAGGTCATAAATCAGGTGCATTCTAGCGCTTGTACGACATTTCTGGCTCAGGTAGACCACTTTCAAAGGGGTTTACCTGTTCCAGCAGTAATGTGCCTAGAAATGCCGTAGCGAAGCTATAAATATATAGCTTCGTACGGTTTTACTGCGCCCCCCAAAATAAGGCGCATTACAAAGTGCCACTTGCGCTCTGTAATGTGCCTGATTCTGGGGTACAGGAGGCATTTTAGTAAAGTGAACGAGGCTGCGCTGGATATCGGGCTGAAAAGACGCCAGATATCTGGCACAGCCCCGTTCATAAATGTCACCCACAATCTTTAAAAAACAATTCTAATTGTAACAGATCTATAACTTTTTATGTAAAGTATGGCAAAGGCTAAAAACTTCTGGTAGCAAAGAGAGCAAAAAATAGGGTGTAAATATAAAGAACACTCTGTTTTCTTGTAAAATAACTTTCCAAGCAGCAGCCTCTATATTTATCATATTATAGTCCAGAGTGGTGCCTGTAATTTTGCTGGTGAGCAAACCAATTTGGAAAATGGCTGTTCACCTTGCTTGTGTATGAGCTTATGAGAATTCATATTTGTTTTATTAGTGGAAGACAAAATGAAGTCAATTTCCTTTAAACATCACTTCCTGTTGTAAACTCAGGAATGAGGACATTTTAAGCAGTAGGTCAGTTCCTAAAGGTTTTTATCAGTTTATTACAGACATGAAAGTTTATCAACTGCATAGCTATAATGGCTCTTAAAACAAGTTGTTATTGAAAGCACCTACACTACAGTTTTTTTGGTAGTTTTAGACATAAATATACATGGTATCACACTTTAAAAAGACAAGCACTAGCAACTAAAGGTTTTGTTCATCTTTAAACACAATCTTACGGTTAATTTAGAAATATCTTACATTACTGGTCTTGTATTGATACTGGGTTACAACCTGTATCATAGCCCAGAGCTGCACTCATAATTCTACCTGCAACTTAGTATACACGCAATTGTACCCACGACTTGTTAAGTACTCCAGACCAACTTAAAAAAACCGTAAAAACTAGAGTTAAAAAATATTATTGAAAAATGTAAAAACTAATCAAAGTTGCAACCCACGCCCTCATTTATCATAGAAAAATAGAAAAACAGGTCAACAATTATAATTATAACAACAATAACAATAATACTGCCAGCTGTAAAATTCTGATCCAAGCCATCATACAGGATGATGTGACCACCCCTGTCATTTGATCACCCCTGTGACATGATCTAGCATGATGAGGGCCCCGAGTCTGCCATGTGACTGCACCTATTGTACATTGCCTCTGGAGAGAAGGAGAGTAAAAGGAGAGCCTTAATATTATTTCCATAGCAAGAGGATTACTCACTGCACTCAAAGTAAAAGATTTTATTATTTGTCGTTCAGATTATATGGTCTATGCATTATGGTGTGAATGTGGACACTATTACATAGGAAAAACTATTCGACCATTATTTAAAAGAATTCGAGTGCACATATATTCCAGAAGAACTGGAAAAGGAGCACCTAGACTTATTTCCCCTATGCAAGAAGTACATGCAGGTAATACTTAAGAGATTCACTTTGCAGACATTGAATGGGTTTTACCCTCAAGTAGTATTAATGATAGACATAAAAAATTGTTACAATTGGAATCAAAATGGATCTTACGGACAGAAGCGTTCGGACCTTTAGGTTTAAACGATAAAAATGACTTCTTGTTTTTATAAATATTACGATTTTTTTAGATATGTGTGTTAGTGATGTATTACATATATGGAGTTGTAGTGCTTGATTGATTGATAGGCATGTAGGGGGATTTAAATAAGCGTGATGATGCTATCCCCCATCATGCCTTGAGAAAGCGTCTTAGGATGCAAAACGGCTGTAGGCCACGTTTGTGTCAGCTCCCATCTGTAATGCTGTTCTTATTGAATAAGACTTTAAAGAAAAAGAAGAAAGAGTAAGTAATCCTCTTGCTATGGAATTACATTTGAATTTATATTATCGCTGAGCACCACCAACTTCAGATAGGACAGATACTTTGGGAGACATGTATGAAGGAAGGCGCTTCAAAGTAAATTATCAAGTCTCGTTTTCAGTGTGTAATGCGCCTGAATGTATGAAAGTGTTTTTTTTTTCTGCAATTATAAATGGAGTCTAAAGTTCATTGCATCTCGCCTATATGTTAGGCGCTTTACGAAACTTAACATGTATAAAGGGCTATAGTAAGAATATCATTTGAAGCAAATAAAGAACAAGTCATTAAAAAGCATGTCAGTGAAAGAAACAAAGGGCTATCTTGCTTGTGGACCACCCCTGCTGTGCTGGGTCTTGCTATATGTAGAATAAAGGAGAGCAAATTTAATGTAGTAAAAATTAAAAATTGTAAAATCTGAACAAAATCATCAGTGGGTTATTTAATGTAAAACTAGTTTTAGATTCTATTAAATTTAAATACATTTTATAGGAGATATTTTTATAGTTGTGGGATGTTATATATTTTTTTTATTAATTTTATATGATAATTTTTTTTATTAAATTTAAATAATTTAATTTTAAATAGTTTGATAATTATCAGAAATAATTTTTTATTATTGTACTGGTGTAAGTTGAGAAATATTGGACATTTTTTTCCCTAACAGCAATTTTAGCTCCACTTCAACTACTCAGGCTCAGGCAGACCACATTAAAATAGTTCTGCCTGCCCAAGCAGTAATGCGCCTAGTTTTACCGAACCACATTCACAGTTGTGTCTAATATTAAGACTGTGGTGAGACACGCCCACATAACGCCCCCAGGACAACCCTTCATGTTAAGCACATTAAAAAGTGTCGAGTCTTCCGAACAATGCACCTAACACATTCGTTAGGCGCATTAGACATCATAGCCAACTCATCTTGACACCAGAAAAATGTGAAAAACCTAATCATACATGTCTCCCTTTGTGTTGCAGATTTCTATCATCTAATATAGAAGTGTTAATCAGTGCCATCCTAATTGTTCTATATAGCTCTTGAGCCTTAATAGTATACCATGTTGCAGTATAGTTTAAAAGCAATTTTGCTCCCTAGTACTCTAGAAGAACTAAAAATAAGTGTGAGAAATACTTTTAAAAAGCTAGAAAATATTTTTTTAAAAAATATCTAAACCATTTAAAGCTTAAAGCACACCCTCTCCCATTTATCATACAATAAAGAACAAAATTTACAAATTAAACATCATCGATAGTGCCCTATGTGAAAGTCTGATCTATTAAAAAATAGTCATATATATTCTGCATGGTAAAAAACTATAAAAAATACAAAAACATTTCCGTCGATGAAAAAATATTGGTAGAAGAAAATGGTAATGCAGAGCAAATGTTAAAAAAACAAAGCAATTGCAATTTATCCCATTCTACCCCACAGAGAATATTTTTATCTTTTCTGGTTTCCTCACAGTACATTATATGGTGAGTTGAATGGAACCATTCAAGAACACATTTATCTTACAAAAAAAAAGCTATTTTACAGCAATTTCAGTAGAAAAATTAAAAAAGTTATAGTTCTTTGAAGGCAGGGATGAAAAAAAATGAAAATGTTGTCATCAAAAAATCGTTGCATAAGGAAAATGTTAAAGACTGAACTTCCCCAAATACATATCAACAAAGCAACATCTGTACAAACACTGAGCCAGCAATAAATGTGAAGAAATTTCAGCTCTGAAGCCTAAATTGTAAACACATCTTTGGACTATATTACATAATGCCATTTAGGATCAGTATTAAATAAGTAAAGCAAAATGTTTTTAGTTATTGATTACTATGTAGATTTATTCCAAATGTAAACTGTAAAATAATACTCAAAAGTAAACATACCCTTTAACTACAGGAAGATTTAGCTATTCTTCCAGCAACTGAGCATTTTATTGTAATCTAATAGTAATAACTATTACCTTTCTATCAATGACGCAAACATATTTCATAAATATTTTCAATCAGGCAGGCAATCAATATAGAAACCTAAGTATGGGAAAGCAAATAAACACAATCAAGTACTCTGCTTGTTAGGGCTTCTAATATGTACTGACTGTGTAAGATTTATGGAAAAAAGTGGATCACGAAAAATAGTTGCAGGTTATAATTGACATAAATACATATCGTGTTAGTTGCCTGTTCATACCTCGTAATAATGAAAGGTATATCTATGCCGAAATTAAAACTTAAGTTTATGCCTTAAGGTAAGGAAATATTTATTTACTCCACCCTCTCATTTACACAATATGGAAAAAGTTTGATTGTAGTTATAGGTTGCTTCTTCCGTAAAAGGTGCATAATCAGGTCGATCGTATTTAAAGAGATTCAGTTGCCAATTTTTTTTTTACTAATTAAAACAAGATATTAATCCATTTTCTTTTCTTTTTAGCCATTTTTATTTTCTGATTGTAGATTCTCAATTTAGTTGTCTGTCTATGATTGTGGGGACAGCATTCTTGCCTGCACTGCTTTTAGAGAGATGCTTTACAACATGGGAGCCTGTGAACAGAGAAGTCAAGTCCCATTGACTTCTATGAGAGAGTTTTCTAGGCATACTGTACTCTGTGACCTGGGAAGAAGTCAGTGTGCAGGGAGAGGGGGAGCTGTGACTATCTCCAATTGTGACCGGTGGATCCTGTGTTAAAGTATTTATACACATTGGTGTCACATTTCAGTGTAACCTTGTTTGTGCTGATAATGAGCAGACTGCTGAAAATATTTCCTCTACAGAACAGGAAGTGTCAGGCTATTATTAGGCTTAGTGGCCAAAGTGAAAACTGCAGAACTTACGATTTAAAACAAATATTGAAAGTGATTTAAAAAATGTAAAAAAAAATTCTTAAAAAATGTGTTTAACGAAAAAATGAGTTAAGCAATAAGTCCTTTTTTGATGGCACATTCCCTTTAAATGCAGTAAATACTAATTCTAGTTATAATATCTAAGGTTCCTAACCTTTTGGCCTTGTCAGTCACACAAATCTCACATTAATGGTGGAAGAAACCACATAAAACTCAGAGAGGAGACATTAATGTTGAAAAACAAGTTAACATATGCAGATAAATATTTCAATATTATAAATATTAAATAAATATTGCCTTTGTTTGGCATAAAGGGATGTTTGGAAAATTATCAGTTTGGATGTTGTATTTTAGACATTCCTTTTGGTCATAACCCAGAGCTTCTGTGACAAGTCAAAATGCTTGAGGACTGGACCCACATTTAGCAACCAATTGGGGATTTCTGTATTTGAAGATACAGCAAGGAGTTTTTTTTTCCTGTCAAAATTAAACAAGCACCGATGTCATTCAGCAGCATTCTCTGGAATAAGGACCTCAAGAATAAATTGTAATAGTATTATACAATCAATGTACAACATGTGTTCATATAATTTAGAGTTATTTGAAAAGAGGTTAACTACAGGTATCCTTAATACTGACAGATGGACTTATTCTTGTATCCACACCTGGACTTCATGGTTACAGTAGGAAACACCAGCTACACTTCTCTCATTTTAGATTTTCAATGGCACTGGAAACCTTTCACCTTTCTACTATTCTCCTCTCTCTATATTCTTCCTCTTCATTTTTTCCATTCTTACATTATTATTATTATTATTATCATTTATTTTGGAGCGCCCTTGATTCCAGGGCGCTGTACATTTCAGGCGAGTACATAAATAACATTGGTCAAACAATTACAAAGTGACAATAAATGACAAACAACTGGTGCAGCGGGAGAGAGGTCCCTGCCAGTGAGGGCTTACAATCTACAGGGAAGGAGGGAAGAGACAGAAGGTGAGGGGCAGACATGTTTGTGGGGCGGAGCAGTGCAACCCGGTTAATGTTGGTTATAGGCAATCCTGAAGAGGTAGGTTTTCAGGTTACGTTTGAAGCTGGTGAGAGAGGGGGAGAGTCTGATGTGTTGGGGCAGTGAGTTCCAAAGTGTGGGGGAAGCACGAGAGAAGTCTTGGAGACAGTTATGCGAGGAGGTGATAAGAGGAGAGCAGAGGAGAAGGTCCTGTGAGGAGCGGAGGTTGCGTGAGGGGAGGTATTTAGAGATTAATGCAGAGATATATGAAGGGGAGAGGTTATGGAGAGCCTTGTAGGTCGAAGTTGCTAGCTTGAACTGGATTCGCTGGGCATTTAATGAATACTTTTGTCAAAAATAAGTAACACTAAGGGCGACATGTATGAAGGAAGACGCGTCGAAGTGAATTGTCGAGTCTAATTTTCAGTGTATAATGCGCCTGATGTATGAAAGTTGGTTTTCGGCATTCATAAATGGAGTTTACAGTTCATCGCGCGTCCTCTATGGGTGAGGCGGATTACGAAACTTAGGCGAATAACTAATCTGCCTCACCCTAATAATGCTAAAGATAGGCTGGAAATAAGAGAAGTCATTAGAATAGCATGTCAGAGAATAGAAACTATGGCACTGATCCTGCTTGGAGGACCACAGGTCCCAGCAATACCTGTACTGTGCTGGCTATTGCTGCATACAGAATAAATGGTGAGAACAGCAAAAATAAATTTAATGTACTAAAAATGTTAAATATAAAAATCTGAACAACATAATCAATAGGTTTTTTAATGTAAAATTTGTTTTAGATTCTATTAATTTTAAATACATTTTATAGGACATATTTTTATATTTTTGGGATATTATATATTTTACATTAACTTATATAATCATATTTTTCAATAAATTTAAATAATTAAATTTTATACTGTTTGATAATAATAATAAATTACTTTTTATTAATGTACTGGTGTAAGTTGAGAAATATTGGACATTTTTGCCCCTTACAGCAAATCTATCTCCACTTCAACTCCTCAGGCTAAGGCAGACCCCATTGAGATAGGTCTGCCTGTCAGAGAAATAATGCACCTAGTTTTGCCGAACTACATTCATAGATGTGTCTAATATTACAAGTGTAGTGTGGCACACCTCCATAACGCGCCCATAATGCCCCCAGAACACCCCTTCATGTTAGCCACATTAGAAGGTGTTGAGTGTTACGAACAATGCGCCTAACACATACGTTAGGCGCATTAGACATCATAGCCTGCTCAGTTAGGTGCATTGTACACCAGAAAAAGGGTGAAAAACCCTTTCATACATGTCGCCCTAAGGGTTCTTTCACAAGATGCGTTTCTGGTGCGTTTTTTGATGCTTTTTTATTTTTGCTGAAATACACAGCATAAATTACTGTGCAATCCTGCAAAAAAAGCACAAAAAAGCATCAAAAACGCACCAGAAACACACCATGTGAAAACACCATAACAATAATTCCTTTCCTGATTGTTAAAAGCTGCTTTCATGATAAACCAAAAACAAAGCCTAATTAAAAGTTTTCTTCTGTTTTTTTTTTCATACAGAACCTATGCAGGCCTATGTTTTTATATGGTTAAACAGCAAACAAGCTTCATTTCATCTGCAGTCCTTTTGATCTTATCACTATTTCATGGTAATACAATGAAGCCACAGTTGATTAAATACTGCATGTATGATACAAACCTGACATGTTTTAAAGGGGTTTTGCCACCATGTAATGTTGACGTGGGAACCTCCAAAATGGGTATTTAATCACTTTTCTAAATATATGTGATTAAAAAAAGTGAAAACTCTGAGAGCTACAGCATCCCCCTTGGTTACCTCAAAGCTTCCCCTAGTCACGACACAGGAGCTGAAAGGCCGCGCTTGCGTGAATCACTTCTTATCTGATGACAGGCAAAATGAATGGTCTTTTAAGGCACCGGGTAGCAATATATTTTCTTTTGTATACAGACTAACTAGCTGTAGTGTTATTAGATCCCTGCTGTATCTGATGACAGAGAACATGGAGAAGCTTTCAAGCTGCTGTGTAGAATAGGTGTTCTCTTTTGTATACAGAATTCACAAGTTATAGTTTGATTATTTGAGTGAACATGTCACAGGATCCCCTTATGCAGGGCTCTGTGCTCTGGCTGTGTGTGTCTGTGTACCTCTCTGTCTCTTTCAGCTCCGTGATTTGTTTACATTACATAAGCATCTTAGCAGATAAGGCTCTTCCTGACAGAGGCTGTCTTGCTGTATTGAATCCACTGTTGTACTGTTTATTAGTTCACTTAAGTTTTGAGACGCTCCCTTGGATTCCTCACTCCTCCCTCCCCTCTCCCTCTCTCCACTGCAGCTTCATGACTCAGCGTGATTTGTTGACATTCTGCCTGGGCTAAGCTGAAAGGTAAGAAACTTGGTAAGAAACTTTCTCTCGGCAAATCCCCTTTAAGCTTCATTTATATAAAAGGCCTACAAGGGCTACAAGAAAAAATAAAATGGAAACTGCATGCAGAGCTGCTTGCCTGGTAGAAACCAGGCAATTGTATTAATATTGCTTATATAACACGTACATTTTCAGAAAATAACCTAGGCAAACAGTAGGAACAAATTAGGAACAATGTGCCATGCCCCTATTGTGGAATAAACCCACATACAAATGTGATGTTTCTTTATTTCTGGTTTCATTACTTTGTTTTAAACTGGCATGGTTATGAGTTTTCTTCTTTCTTTTCCATAAAACACGGATAATTGCCTCCCACCTATGATTTCCCTGAACTGTTGGTAAATGCAAACAAATAATAACTGGCTCTGTCAATCTGTCTTGATGTTTAACCTCTAAACATCAATAAAAGAATAAGACTCTATAATAATTAGATATTTAGTTTTGCAGTTTATCAATATTTTAAGTCAGCAGAATAATTAGTTTGATTAAGAAAATGGAATTATAAAGTTAGGAGAAATTTAAAACTTTCATTCATAATGTAAAGTCTTACTATAAAGCACAACTTCAACAGTGATACATGTGAAATAAAATATGATGTACAGTATTTTACCTGTCTACAGATTTTATTCTAAATTCAAAATAAAGTAGCACAAGGATTAGCTTCCTTCTGTGAATATATACAGTATTTTACAGTAACTGCCTCCTATATATATATATATATACCCTGTTTCCCCGAAAATAAGACAGTGTCTTATATTAATTTTTGCTCCTAAAGATGACCTAAAACTTATTTTTAGGGGATGTTTTTTTTTCTATGAACAATAATCCACATTTATGGTTGAACAAAACATCAACATGTATTAATATACTCTAGTGATTTCATCACAAACATCAGCATAAGCAGCCAAGCTCTGAATTTCATAACTAAAAATGCACTAGGTCTTATTTTTGGGGGTGTCTTATTTTCGGAGAAACAGGGAATATATGCCCTGCAATACCCTGTGCTGTGCTGTCTCTTGCTGTATGTTGAATAAAGGGTGAGAGCAGCAAAAATAAATTTAAAATTGAATATAGTAAAAATTAAAAAACTCTGAACAACATTATCAGTGGGTTATTTAATATAAAATTTGTCTTAGATTCTATTAATTTTAAATACATTTTATAGGAGATATTTTATATTTTTGGGATATTATATATTTTATATTAATTTTATATGATAACATTTTTATTAAATGTGAATAATTAAATTTTATATAGTTAATTTTTGTCATAAATTACTTTTTATTATTGTACTGGTGTAAGTTGACATATCAACTCCTCAGGCTCATTCAGACCACATTGAAATAGGTCTGCCTGTTCGAGCAGTAATGCACCTAGTTTTGCGAAACCACGTTCATATATGTGTCTAATATTAAGAATGTGGTATGGCATGCCCTCAGAACACCCCCAGAACACCCCTTGTTAGGTGTATTAAAAAGTGAGTCTTGCAAACAATACGCCTAAAACATTCGTTTGGTGCATTCGACATCATAGCCGGCTCATTTTGAGGCATTTGACACAGAAAAGGGTGAAAAACTCGATCATACATGTCTCCCTCAGTTTTTAATTATAAAAAATAGAAAGTTACAGAGAAATGAGCAGTTTTCAAGATTTTAAATCCTCTGCTTCATAAATGGAAATCTTCTTTATGTTGGCTTTATTTTTTAAATCTATTCTTACTTTTCAGGCAATTAGAAAGCTTACATTTATAAGGCATTTTACAAATTTTCAAGAAAGTTTCCAAAATATTTATTTTTAGGGATCAATTAATTTCATGTGGCTTTGAGAGGTCTATAGATTAGAAACCCTATATAAATCCCCTCATTTTAAAAACTGTACCCTAAAGGGTTCCAGGATGGTTTTTAGAAAGTTTGATCCCCTTATCTGTTGAAATTTAGAATGTGACATTTAACAAGTGTTCAGTTTTAATATTTTTTATCCTATAGCATAGCAGATGTTTACAGGGAAACATAATAAAATACTTAATGGTTTTGGGTGGGGTCCTAATGTCTATTGTTTCAACAAAGCCTTAAGAAATAAAGAGGCACCTTGTGGATTTGGGGCCATCTTTAAAGGGAACCTGTCACATAGGTTATAACTAGTGTTGAGTGATTTTTATCGACAAAGTTGAAATCGGCAAGGTTTTTATGGTGATCAATTTTCAGATCAGCGATAATTAAGGTTAAAATCGTGCACACTAAAAGATTTGGGCGCTTCCTTCATTTTGGCCAGCAAATAAATTTACAGAATAGAGCGGGGCGAGAGTGGTGCGACGATACTGGGATTTTATGGTTGCATTGGGCGGGAAAAATCACATGCCTTTTTAAACATAGAACACCCCCTTCCTTTCACCCTTATGTCTCCACGTCTCAAGGAATAGGACGTGCGCTCGCCCTTTTGGGGGCCAAACAGCTCAGCGAAATAGTCTTTTCTGCACAAAAAAAACCTCTACTATTAGCTGTGATCCTTTCCCTTTAGTTAAATTAGAGATTTGAAGATTTATCAGTTACTAGAGAATTTTAAAGCAGCATCACCGCTAAAGTCCGGGGGACGGGGGGTGGGGGGCCCGCGGCGAACACAGACAAGCTCTATCAAAAGAACACTGGAAAAGTTCCCAAGACTTAGTGTAGACATTGAAAACGCAATATCTTATTATTAAAGTTTTCTTTTGAAATATTCCTGAATTGGCACCAAAACTTATTTGGGATACACATCATTTCAAACTGCAGGTCCTTTTTTGTTAGGTGAAAAACTCCACTTTTTTATGAGAAAACATTTCAATAGGTTTCTTTTTAAATTTTTTACCCATTCCACCTGTGTTATATATACCCCTTGCATTTAAATTACAATCCACAATTTTGTAGTCACACGGGTTGTTTTGGGCCAAAATATTGTGTATCATACGAAAACAAACAGATACGTTTTTTTTTTGACATTTGCGCACCCATTTTTGTTCATTGACGCGCTTCCACGTAAATCTTAAAACAGAAAATTCTAAGTCCCACAGGAAAATTGAAAGGTGAAAAAAAATACCGTGTTTTAAACGAAAACAAACAATACTTTTTTTTTTTTGACTTTTGGAAAACCCAGCTTTGTTCATTGACGCAGCATCCACAAATCTTAAAACAGCAATTCTAAGCACCACAGGTGAATTGAAAGTGAAAAAAAAACCGTAATTATACAAAACAAACAATATGTGTTTTTTTTCCTTTTTTCCCAGTCCAATTTGTTTATAGACACCTTGCAGAAAAATTTTTAAAACCCAAAATTTTTTGTTTTGATTAGGGGGATTTGAGAATAGCTGTGATTTGCCGTCTTTTAATAAAACTTTCCAAAACTATTCCATACCTTCTCATTTTTTTATATTTTTTGAACATAAGCGAAATGCAGGTGGTAACGACAAAGAGGGGGTAGCAAATGGGGGTAGAGGTACGAGAGAATTGCTCCTTCCATGCGGCGACAAAAAACCACCAGGGGATCGCAGTTGCGGGACCTCGGGCCCCGGGGTCGGGGGCCCTTTGGAATCTAAGTAACGAACATCGCCCAATCTGTCCTTCAGGGGTTTAATGCAACCTGTATTACATCTTACCTCCTCGTCCCTCCCAGTCCGCCACAAAGTCGTCATCACATATCAGCTCCTCCAACATGAAGCACCCAAAGTCAACTCGGGTACCCACCCACGGGATAATCCATTGTCTGAAACCTCTTTGATGACAAAATGCGGTCAGAAGGCATTTAAAAAGACAAGAGGATGTTTTAGTCTGCTCGACCCCCATTAAACGATCCCATCAGAGGGGGGAAAAAGGAACCGGTAAATCGCAAAAATCCCGGCGGTCGCAACGCCTTGCATGCCCTTCTTGTTTCCCCGCAGTTTCTGGATGCAAAAAAGTCGGGACACCAAATCCCCCTGTTTGATGATATAAGAAGACATTGGGGATCCATCCTGTCTTTTCCGAAAATTTGCTGCAAAGGGGCTTCATCAGTGGACGAAGGGAAATATGGGAGTTCAATACTTCCCGCCACAAAAAGGGGGGCGCGCAAAAGTCCGCGATATATTTCGCCAGCCAGGGTTACGCAAACCCCGCTTCTCGCTTATCGCCGTAAAAAAGGTCCGGGACCTCTAAACCCTGGGCCTTCTTTGAGCAAGCCTCTGTTTCCCCTAGCGAGTCAAGCCACCTTTGCCGAAACGCATAATAAGGCAAAAACCCTTAAAAGGTTAACCACCCCCCAAATGTCATCAATGCCGAATGCATGAGTTAAATGGAGGGAACACTTGGAAAAAAAACAGACCGACCCCGGGGCCCCAACCACTGTCAAAAAACCCCCTCTGTCTCCGCCCCTCCACTCCGCCACCCCCAAAGCTTCCTCAGCTGCCCATGTCTCCAGATCATGATCAGGGATCAGCCTCCGTTTCAGCCTCCACCGCGCCCGATACCACCACACCCCCCAAGGGGCCCACCCCAAACCCTTCTCCTTCCCCTTTGAGACCTGCACGCCGTACCGGCCATCTGGGGCAGCCACCTTCTGTTTTCCCCATTTGGGGACAGAAGAAACACTTACCCAAACCATCCCAAAGCCAAAAGCCTAAAATTCGGCATTGCCAGGCTTTTGTTTTGGAAATGTTGTTTTTTCCTCTGGTGGACACAGAGGGGTTTCGCCATGCCCATGGCCCCGCCTGCCCCCAATACCAATGCCGGCGGCATTTTTTTTTGCCAGAAAAGCCCCTGCCCGGGCCACCACTGTCATCTAAAATTTCAAGCGCTTTGTCTGCACTGTGGGGCCCAAAAGTCCCCCCACCACCGACACAGGACTATAACACGGCCGGCCCCGCTAACCTGTGACAGCTCACGGGTAGGGGGTGGATGTCTCTGGGGGGGACGGTGGCTCTCGGGCTTGCCGCACCCTTCAAACCGGGGAGGTGCGGGGCTTTTTCCCCCCAAGGGTCCTTGGGTGGCATCACGTGCCCAGAGACACCAGGCCGTGTTGAAATTAATCCCCTTGGAGACCGCCACACACAGTCGGGAGCTGGGAGGCCTAACAACGAGACCGAGCGCGGCGGGGTGACAAAACCCTTGGGGCCAGCAAGGTGGGGGCGATAAGGGGCGAAATCGCGGCCGCCCCTTTAAATCGTTGGGCTGGAGCACATCCCTTCCCTTTGGCACATGTCATGAACCTTGTCGCCAAAATTTTCTAAAGAGCACCCGGGTCGGGATTTTCCTGCGAAAAGGCTCGGGGTCTGAGTTCGCACTTCCGCCTTTCGCACCCCCTGATTTGCCCCCGCCTGGCGCGTTGCAGCTCAACGGGGGTCCCCCGTCAACCTTTTTTTTGTTGACGTGCAACACCGGAATCCACCCCCAATGCCCCCACGATTGTGGGAGCACGCAATCCCCACTACCAAAAACAAGTGACACATGGCCTGACAACACTGTGCGGAGCCGGGTGTTTGGCCACCGAAGTGGGGCAGTGAAAGACCTCCCCAATCCTTGCCATTTTTGAAGAAAAGCCACCAAAATGGTCATTGCGGACATCCCTTGTCAGCAGACATTGTGGGAACTTAGTTCGAACAAATCTTTGGGACACCGAAACATCAGGTCCCGCCAGTGACGGAGGGGAGACGGACACAATGCAGACCGAGCCTTTCTCTCCGTAAAATCCAAAAGGGCCCGACGTTTCTAAATTTTATCGTCTTCATAAGGCAGGGGTTTCAGGGTCCGAGCTATGCAAGGCGGCCCTCACTCTTAGTGCATCATCTGAGCGGGCAACTTGTTGAAGCTGTCCCAAAGGGGAAGCAAAGGGAGGGGGAGGTATTTCTAGACCCGACGCCCTCCCTTTGGGAAAAGAGGTTGGCTAATTTAGAAAGAGAGGAAGATAGTTTGCAGTGCCCCTCAACCCAAGGCTTGGGAACTCAAGGCTCCACTCTCACATGATGTTTGGATCCCCCTTTTTCCCCAACACGATCCCGCATTAAGGCCCATCAAAAAACAACGTTATGGGGGCCACCCTCCGGGATCCCCGGAAAAACAAAACCAGCACTTTCCTTCCACCCACCCAAATAGAGAGTAAAATGCGGGAAAGGGGAGACCTCTGATTGACAACTGGAACATCGTTGCGCTGCTTCACGTTCCTCAAATGTCAGGTGGGAAAAACTCAGCGACGTACAGCATAGGTGCCAAAAGCCGTAGGCGACAGCAGCAGGCAAGGTGGGAGAAGCCTAATGGGGACCTCTGGGATCTTTATTTTCCACCCCCCACCCAAACCCTGCAATGCGGCACACGTCCAACACACAAAACCAGCTTAAGACATGGGCACGACTACTGCGTCTCAACAACCATGTTTTTTGGATGTGTTCCAACCCAAAACTCTGGTATCCAAAAAGGACGAATGGCCCACTCCCGCCACGCCATAAGTTTTTTCCGCCCACAGCCGCTCATACGACGGACCTTCAGCACAGCTAGAGTCATTACAGACAAAAGCATCCGACTTTCCAATAATGTGGATCTTTTGACTTTCATCAAGATGAATCAGGGGGTGGATCTCTGATGATTTGTGGCCCCCCTTGCCCCGGTCACCGATTAGTTGCTGGCTACTTCACAATTTCCCCTCCCCAAACAAAATGGTCCTTTGAAAAAAATTATTTTTAAAAAATCATTTCTTACTGCAATTTTATTCTCAAATTCCCCAAAGTTTCCTTTTGGGGGTTTTGCTGTGAGGGGACTAAAAACACCAAGGGACATGAAAAACCATATTCCATTTACTCACTTATCTTTAAATTTTTTCACATTGTCCCAAAGGTTTGGGGTCATTTTTGCCTCCAATTTTTAACAGTGGGTGAGAAGTCAATTTTTTAATTTTTTGGGGTCAATTGCTGGAATACAGAATAAAAAAAAGTCCTTTTGGGAAAAGAAATGTGGGTTTAATGGGATTTTCCCTCAAAAATTTTTAACAGTGGGTGAGAAGTCATATTTATAATTTTTGGGGGCATGTTGCTTTAGATACGCAAAATCATGGTCCTTTGAAAAAAAAAAAGTGGGGTTCTAATGGATTTCCCTTCACAATTTTAAAATGGCTGAGAAGTCATTTTTAAATTTTTTTTGGGGCATTTCGGGGTTTTAAAACACAAACTAAAGGGCCTATTCTAAAAAATGTTGTTTCTAATAAAATTTTTTTTTCACAATTTTCAAAAGTGGGTCATGGGGCATGTTTTGAATTTTTGGGAAATTTTGCTGTGACATGCAGCTATAAATACGGGCCCCATTCAAAAAATTTGTTTTCTAACAGACATTTGTTCTTTACAAGGCAAGAGTGCTCAAGGGTGATGTGCTTCAGAAACAGAAAGGGAGGACACTGTTAATGGACACAAATTGCAAAAAGACTTGTTTTTGCAAGATCTTTAACTAGCTATCAATCCCCTTTTTTTAGACAACCCATTAATACAATTAAAAAAGAGAAACAAAGCATGGTGGGGTTTCCCCCGATTTTAAAAAAAATTTTTTTTCTAGAATTAAAAATACTAAAAAACTTGCATGTACAAAAAAGCTGTTAAAAAAATTTTCCCCTGAATAACAAGGGAGGGGACAAAAAAAAACTTGACCAATGTGGGTTTTTCCGAGGACAGGAGTATGGGGACGGACAAGAACAAAGTACAAGACCATTTCCTCCACACGTTGAGTAAAAGAAAAAAAAATGCCAAGATAAAAGGGGACCTGGTGGTAACAGGGGCGTTAGCCACCAGTATTTCCAAGTGAAGCTCAATTTCCACACCATACGGGGGGCAAGCGCACCTAGGTATTGCTGTGTACTGAGGAAGGCGGGGTTTTTCACACTTCCGTTCCGCATCTGCTTCACACGATATTTTCGTTTCTTTCCTTCATCAGGGCATTTTTTAACCTCGGTTAAAGATGACGGACCCAGCCTGGGGCTCTCACCACCCCCTGTAACTCCGGCCCCGGTCATGCTGTGGGCCCGGACGGGGATATCAATGCCATGAAACTAAAAGGGGGGTTGAAAGACCCTTTTTCCGGCACTTTTTAAAAGGGGGTCTGCAGGTTTTTTTCTAATTCTGTGGGGCCCAGGACAGGTATATAAAAGTCCTTGGGAAAATAAAATGGGGGGGTTGAAAGACTCCTTTTTTTTCCCGGGACTTTTTTTTAAAAGTGGGGGTCTGCAGGTTGGGGTCAGCGTGGCCCAGGACGGGTTGTCAATGTCCATGAAACAAAAGGTTGGGGTTTAAAGACACCTTTTTTCCGGCACTTTTTAATTGGGGGGTCATGCAGGTTTTTGGGGGCCCTGCTCGTTCCAGGACAGGGATATTTTTGTCCAGTTCAAGTAAAAGATGGTTAAATTTTCATACTGCCTTCTGGCACTTTTTTTTTGGGGGTGACAGGTTTTAAAGGGCATGCGTGGGACAAGACAGGGGTATGAATGGTGTGGAAAATTTTTTTTTGTGGCTTTTTTTACCTAATGTTATCCAAGATGTAGCAGGTATCCATTTGACGTTTTGGCTGTTAATTCCAGCTTCTCCCCCTGTTTGGGGGGTAAGAAAGAAGGTTTGTTGCTCTCCCAAGATTTTAATGGGCATCGGAGATGATCGACTATCGACAAACGAAAACCTTTTGAAAGGTGGGCCCACTACGACATCGATCGAGTCGATAGCCAACGTAAAACGCTCAACACATTATAAAACCCCCTTGCTGAGGACAGTACAAAAGTACAGACATCGTTTCCACACTGTTCCCTTATCTGTAAGATGCACATTTAAGCATTTAAGCTTGAATCTTTTTATAGGGGTTTACCCCCCCACACCAAACGCTGCCCCGTTTGGGGGGGGGGGGTGGGGTAGAAAAAAAACTCTTTTTCCCGACTCTTTTCTGGCTGAAAACTATTTGAACATTAAATACTCTAAAAAATACAGACTTATGGAATAAGGGGCTAGCGCGGAAAAAACATGTCTGACACAGCTTTGCTGTCCTCAGCAAGGGGGGGATAACCCATGTGACAGGGTTTTCTTTAACTTAGAATGTTTTTCGGCATCATTTTTAATTTGTCAAAACCTTTAAGTGACAGAACATAAGAACATCTTAAAAAAAACCCATGTTGGGAAAATACATCTCTCAAGTATTTAGGGAGACAAGTAGAAAAGGGTTTTTTTCACCCTTTTTTTGGGATAAAATTGTCTAATTTAGCTGTCTACAAAGTAGGGGTCCCAATGAAGTGTTAGGGGGTTTTGATCTAAAACTCAACCTTTCTAATATGCCAACAGAGGGGGTTCTGGGTTTTTTCTGGGGCTTGTCGCACCACACTTGAATATTTTGACACATATATGAATGTGGGTTTGCAAAACTAGGCACATTTCCACTGCAAAAATAAAAAGTGTTTTCTGATTAAATTTTCAAACTAAATAAAATTTTTTTATTAAATTAATAAAAAAAAATTTTCATTTAAAATTAAAAAAAAATTATAATACCCAAAAAAATTAAAATATCTCCTATAAATATATTTAAATTTAATAGAAAAAAAAACTAATTTTTTCATTAAATAACCCCTATTTTTGTTCAGATTTTTTCATTTTTTTCTACATTGAATTTTGAAATTTACTTTTGCTGCCCCACCCTTTATTCACATACAGCAAGCCAGCACACCACAGGGCAAACTGGGACCTTTTTTCACCAAGCAAGATCATACCCTGTTTTTTCAAAATGACATGCTATTTTAGTACTTTTCTTATTTTCCCGCCTATCTAAACTTTATACATTTAGGTCATTTCTAATTCGCCTAGGTTCCAAATGCGCCCAAAAACATAGCAAGGCATTCGAATTTTGACCCCTTTATAAACACCAAAGCCCACTTTTTAACATTCAGCACATTATAAACAAAAGCGAGATTCGACAATTTCACTTGAAGCCCTTTCCCTTCAACGCCCCTTTTTTTGGTTCCACATATGTTTCACAAAATTAGAGGGTTGTTCTCCAAAGCTGTTTTACAAACTCACAGCACTTTAGGGTTACAATTTTTATTAGGTATATAGTCATATTGACAATCTGCATTCCCTGCTGAGCCACAGGACATGGGGCAGAATTTGAAACGATTGCACAAAAACAAGCTTAAAGGGTAAAAGTTTTCAGCAAAATAAAAACAAGCTTCTGCCTTATTAACAACTACCAGGAGTGAATACCTTTGGGCAGTCACAGGGCTGCTGAAGCAAAGAAAGAGAGAGAGATTACTCTATCCCCCTCAACGCTAATAATTTTTTTATGTTAATAGTCTTTTTTTTACCTTTGGCATAGGGGGAGTTTTACCACTCGGTTTGGGCACACACAGGGGTTAGGGGGTAAGAATATATTTACTTTTTTAGTAAAAAACAAATTTCTAAAACTACACCTTTTAAGTCATTTACGAGTATTTGACTTTCAGTTTTCTCAAAATTAACCCTTTTTGGGGACAAAGGGGGAATTCAATTTTTCCACAGATAAGCAATCAGTGTACACTTTGCCACTGGAACACACACACCACAAATTTAAACCGCTTTCAAAAGTGTATCAAGGCCCCTACTATGGAATAAGATTTTCCCGGCTGTGTATACCGGGGAAAATGGGGCTGAACTGATAATCCTGGTTGATTTTTTTCCTGGTG
>JAODAL010034720.1:0-43890 GCA_025379985.1 Phyllomedusa bahiana | reverse complement strand
TTTTAAAAAATTTTTTGGGGGCCCCAATGTGAATTAGAAATGTGGGGCCCCTGCAGGGTTGGGCCCATAAAAAAAATTATAGGGCTGCTCTGTATGTGACACTGGCTCCGCATAACCCGGTTTTGAAATTAGGGAGGAAAGAAATACAGGTAGGCAGGAAGAGAAAAGAAAGAGGGAAAAAGAGAAAAAAAAGAGTAGAATGGTTTTGCATGGGGGTTTTAATAGTGGTTTTTAGGGGGCTATTATAAATAGAGGTATATTAAAACTTTTAATACCCGGGGTTTTTTGTGGTAGTGGTTTTTTTTTTTGGTTTTTTTGTAATTTTTCAGTCGCTAGGTGGGAGTGAAAAGGAGAAGTGTCAGGGCTTTTTGGGGAGATAGGTCCCGGTTTTTTTGTTGGGGGGAATAAATTTTTTGATCATAGGTATGGTCCAGACAAACCCTTGGTTATATTTTTCCTTTGAAAAAAGGTTTAATATCCATTTTTTCCCATCTTTTTTTGGGGGGTAATCTTTTTTTTCTTTTTAATATAGTGTCGGGAAAAAAATGAGGGGTGCTCCCCTGTTTGGGTTGCAAAGGGACAAAAAGTGAGTTTTAGACCTAAACAGCTTTTGTATTACAGAGAGAATGGACCAGTGTGGAGTGGTCTCTGTATTAAAGGGAGAAGGGACAGGTGTGGGATGGTCTCTATTAGAGAGAAAAGGGACCACGGTGGTCGCTGTGTTAGAGAGAGAAGGGACAGATGTGGAGTGTTCTCTGTATTAGGCGGAGTTCACATGGCTTATTTATGCCGTAATTGCGGTACGGATTTAGCACGCAATTACGGCTTGAGACGGGGCGGGGGGGGGCCACCCTCCCCGGGGCCTCATAGACATGCATTACCCAAAGGCGCGTATGCCGCCGGGTAATGTGCATGTCACTATCCCCCCCCCGCACAGGTAATTCCCCCGAAGGGGGAAAGGAGGGGAAGGGAAATCTATGTTCAAAAAGGGAGAACTTTTGGATTCCCGAAAAGGGCTGACATGGATTCCAGCCGTATTGCAGCGCAGTACGGCGGGGGGAAAAAAAAATTCTGGAATTTTCCCCTAAAATAACCGTTAAAGGGGGGCCCCTTAGAGAGAGAATGATGTGGTCTCTTTTTAAAAGGGGGAAAGGGGGAAAATGGGGGGTTGGTCTTGTATTAAGAGAAAAAAGGCCCGGGGGGGGTTGGTTTCTCTATTAGAGAAAAGGGGATGGGTTTGGGGGGGGGTTTGGTCTCTGAATTAGAGAGTAAGGGGACCGGTGGGGGGGTGGTTTTTGTATGGAAAAGTTAAGGAAAAAAAAAAATATTTTAAAAATAATGAAAAAAAAAGCCAGCTGGAGACAGAAGGCAGTTGACATAGAAAGTAAAATTAACCCCAAAATTTTTTTTTGAACTATAAAAATTTAGAAAAAAAGGTTTTTAAAAAGAAAATTTTGGCCCTTTGAAATTAAAAAGGGGGGGTATTGTAGAGGGCGATGAGAAAAAAGAAAAACCAATTAAAAATTTTTTTTCCACTGAATTTACCAAGGAAGATGACCTTCCCTTTTAAAGAGCAAAGGGATAAGGTAATTTTCCCCCTTTTAAAGGGGGTTTTTGTTTTCATTTCTTTAAAAAGGGCCTTAAAAAAGGGGGGGACATTTGGAAAAAAAGCAATTTTGGGAAATTGGTTTCCCATTAAAAAAGTTTGTCTTTTTTTCCACGTTTTCCCTTTAAACTAAAAACCCAAAGGGGGCTGGGGGAGGCGGGGGGCGGTGTTTTTTTTTGGCAGGAGTCGGGCCCTTTTAAAAGGACCGACTCAGGACTCCCAAAATAAATAATAATTTGGCCCAAGTTATTAAATGCGGGTTGTAAAGGGGGCAAGAGGGATTGGCCCGGGCCGGTGCTACGGGCTCCCATATCTTCAGCCTTATCAAAATGAGGAGTGTAATTGTTTACATGGAGAGGAAAAGGGCCCCTTCCCCGGGGGAAAAAAGATTTGTTTCCCAGGGCAAACAGATTTCAGAAAAATTTTTTCCACTGCTTTCACAAAAGTAAAAAGATTTAAACCCCATTCATAAAAAATGACTGTGTCAAAAGGAAATTTTCCTTTATACCCTGAATTTTTACAGATTTTCCCCCCTGGGGTCCCCGGGTTTTGGGCCCCCAAACCCCAAATTATTGTAAAGAGGACCGTTCCTAGCCTGGAAAAAATGAAAAATTTTCAGATTTTTGAATTTCTTGAATGCAGGATCGAGGGAAGGAAAAATACAAATTTCTCAGAAAAAAAATTCAGGGGATTTTCCCCAAAATTTCCTGTGTTGGGGAAATTTGTACAATGTAAAAAGGTCTATTTCCCCCAAAAAAGATGGCTCCTTCATTCGGGAAAAACCCCAAGGGATATTTTTTAAGAGAACTACGGGGTTGAAAGATGAACCAAATAAGGGGCAAAACCCAATCAGGGGCTGACAAGTATGCTTACCTGGGGTTTTTGGGTGGGGGGCCCTTGCACTTAGCCCCCCTTTGAAATTTGCCCCCCAACACTGAACAATGGGTTTTAAAAAAATTTTGCTGTTTACTTGAAATAAATTAGAAGTTTTTTTCTATTTGAGCTGGGAGTTGAGTGTTTTTGTTTTTTTTTCTGTCCCATGCACCAAAATACATCCGTTTAAAAACCCCCGGGGTTGACAATCGTGTTTTCAAAACCAAATTAGGTGCTAAACCAAAAAACAGGGGCTCCAAACAGGGCCCCAAGGGGTTTTCCCGGCCAGAAGTAGGTAAGAAAAACCTTTCTTACTCGGAAAGTTATTTTCGTAGTTGGTCTGCCCAGGGGTTTTGGCCCGGCTGGGGCCCATCTGAGCCCGGTAAAGTTAGCGCTGCGGCCCCAAATTTTAAACCTTTTCTTTTTTTAAACGATTTTTAAACCCTGGTTATTTTTTTGGTGGTGTTTTGATATCGGTGATCGGGGGAGGGGAAAGACGCCGGGTCCCTTTTGCTTTGACGGGGAAAGGCGGGGGTTCGAAAGGGGGGCAAAAAAAATGGGTGAAGGAAAACGGGGTTGGCGCACTTCCTTTTATTTTTAAACCTTCTCCCTAAAAGAAAAAAGGGGGGGGGAAAGATCCCACATTTTTAACCGGGGGTTTAAAAGGGTCCTGTGTTTATTTGTTGTTTTCATTTGGGGAAAAACTGGTTTAAATTGCAAGCGTTTAAAAGGGAAAAAGGGTTTTTAAGATTAGAAAAACCCATCCGAAATGCCACACCCACAAAAGGTTATTAGGACTTAGACCTTGGTACCAGGGGATAGAGGAATCTTTTTTTTTCTTTTTTAAATTTATCTCGGGTGGTTGCAGAGGTTATTGTGGGAACATGCTAAAAGGGTTTATAGACGGGGGGAAAAGGACCGGGGAACATTGTCCCGGTATAAAAAACCTTTGGAAGAGGAAAAAAGGGAAGGGATAAACCCCATAGTTTGGGGGGCAGAGAGAGAGGGGGGGCCCTGTTTGGTGAAAGGGTTTAAAAAGGGTTGTTTAAAGGTATGTTTTTTTGAAATGGGGGAGTTTTGCAGCCGGGGAATGGTGGAAACCCCCCAAAGGGGAAGAAAAAAGGGCTTGTAAAAAAAGATCAAAAACCTGCTGCTTGCAGCGGGAACCCTGGTCCCAAACAGCAAAGGAAAATCCATGCAGAAGGGGGGGATAAAAGAGAGGAAAGATCAGGGGGGGAAAGCAAGTTTTTTTACCAAAAATGAAATTGAAAAAGGGTTTTCTTTTTTTTTTAATTGAAACCCCCATTGCCCGCCCTAAAATTTTCCCCGACCATTCGGGTTGTCAGTGTGGGGTTTTTCAAAACCCAAAAGGGCTGAAATTTTCAAAAACTATGGTGCCCGGGCCCCCACCCTTTCGAAGGGAACCCCCCCAAATTTTAAATTTTCACTTTGTCGAGCCCCTGCTCCCCCCTTTTCAGCACCCCCTTTTGTCACAAACCCATTTCCCCCCCCCCCTTTAAACCCCCAAGGGCCCTTTAAAGGGGGGAAGGGGTTTAAGCACTTCCAAAAGAAGGCGGAGACAAAAAAAGGGGAAAGGGACCCAAATTTTTTGCACACCTCTTTACCCTAAAACGGATGCAAATGGGCAATCGGGGGTCAGGGCCCCCAAACCCGGGTATCCCTATTACCCTTTCTCGGGTTTCAGGGGAAAAAAAAAGGGGGAAAGGGGGCAAGGGGGCCAAAGGGCGCCCCGCTCCACCCTAGGCCCCGACCCGGGTCTACGCCAAGGGGGGGGCTGGGGACCATGAGAGCAACTCCACACCGGTTTTTCCCCACAGGGCCGGCCAGACATAAAGGGGCCCCTTTCCAAGTACCCCCAAACCCCTTTTTAAAGTCACTCCCAGCCCGACCGGGCCCTCTACACGGGTGGCTAGCTTCCCAAAAGCCCCCGAGAAGCAGCCCCCATGCCTTTTTAAGTGGTTTGTTACAGGCCAGAAGCCCTATTCTGAAAACTTGGCGGGTTTCTAGCAGGACCCCATTTAAATTGGGAGGGGGGGGTGGATTTCCTTGTGCACAGTTCAAAGAGTGGGCCAAAAAAATCTCTCTCTGACCGGCCCAAAAAACCTTGCTTGGGGCGACAGGGAGACAAGGGGGAAACATTTGGAGAAATACAAAAACCCGGGCTACCCCCAGATGTTTAGCAAACGGGGGCTTCTCGGGACAGGGAAAAAGGCCCCATTGCTCACTTCTGACAAACTGTTTTTCGGGGTGGGTTCCCGGGAGCCCATCAAGAAACAGCTCAAAATGGTCCGGCCGGGGAGTAAAAAAGTTTTACCCAAAAAAAACAGCCAGAAAGGGGGGAAAAGGATCCCCCACTGGGCTAAATGGGGGGCCAAAACCCTCCCTCTCCCCAGGGCGGGGGGGCCTTTTGCTAAACCTGTTTTTTTGTTTTGGGAAAATAAAACCCCTTTTTACTCCTGAAAAAAGCTCTCACACCCTTTTTTTTCTCCCTAAAAATCAGCTATTTCAGAAAACCCCTTCCCCCGGGACTACCAAAAACCTTTTAAATTCTTTGGGCCACATAAATGAATCCCGCCGGGTCGAGGCCTCCCTTTCCGCCATTTTTCCGGCGGAATTGGCCTAAATTTATGTGGGGGCCCGGGGGGGCCCCCTTTTCATCCCTACAATGAAAAGCCCGGGCCGCGCCCGCCAGTGTTTTAGGGGGCAGTGGGGGGTCCGGGGCCATTTCCCAGGCTGCGCCCATGATTCGCCCCAAAGGAAAGCGCACTCATACAGGGGGGGGGAAAAAGTTCCCTGCCCTCCCCAGTGTGTGGGGGGCCCCACTGTGGGGGGGCCTTTGGCGCATGCGGGACTTTTGGCGCCGGCGGGGGCTTCCCGAAAAAACGTTTCCCATGCAGACAGGCTGGAACAGCGAGAAATCATTCCAGATGTCGGTGCGAGTATGAAACAAAAAATGCTTTTATAAAGGCGTTCAACATTTTCAGGGAAAAAAGCTGAAACCTAAAAAATAAAGAATACCCTAAAACAAAATCACTTTCCAATATCCAAAATTTAAGAATTTGGTATTGGAAAATTTCCGGGGAAAAACCCGTAATTCCAAAAACAGAAAGCATTCTGGGTTTTGGGCGGCATAAACCGGGCCCAAACGAATAAGCGACAGTTAACCTTTAAAAAACCCCATGGGGGAAGGGTTTTGGGCCCAAACCCGAACCACGGCGGGATAAATTCAAAATAATTTTTAAAAAAAATGAAAAAGTTGTTTGGGTTTAAACTACCGGGGGGGCTTGGTACTCCGCCAATCAAATAGGGGCGGGGCGAGACCCTTTAGCCTATGGGGAATTATTGGGCCAAACAGAAAAGGAGCGACAAAGACCCATTCTAGTCTAAGGGAGAAATTTAACCATCAAATTTCCCCGGCGGGATAAAATTCCAAAAAACAGTAAAAAACAGAAAAGGGGCTTTATTTGGGTGAGCTAGCGGGTGCTTTGGGTATCCCAAACCAATCAAGCGCGGCAAATTCTCCCATTATAGCTATGGGGAAAATGGGCGCTCTGAAAACTCGGCGGTCAGCGCCGTGGGATTTAAGTGTTTTAAAAAAAAAATGATTTTTTTAAATGTAAAACATTATCAGATAAAAGAGCAGAAAACCCTTTTTTACAAATTTAAAACAGTTTAAAAAACCCAACAACGCCTTTTGTCCCCCCGAAACCGGGCGCTACATAGGGGAAATTTCAATAAGGAAACCCCCGGGGAAAAACAGTAATTTAAATTGTTTTTAAAAAATTTTTTTTCTCATTTTTTTTGGCTGAAGCAAGCCAAACAGAAAAAGGAGCGGGCAAAAACCATTAAACCCCTTTTGGGGAAAATTTGGGACCAATCAGAATAGGAGCGACCAATGTCCCATTATATCCAATGGGAAAAATTGACCCCCAAAAAAAACCTAAATTTTTTTAAAAGGGGGAACAGTTAAAATACAGTAAAAATGCAAGAAACGATGATTTGGTTGGGAAGCGGGGGGGGCCGTCCGCTTTGCCATTTAGGGGGCCCAGCTTTCTTTCTCAAGGTTTTATTGGGGGAAAAAAATTTGAGCGCGCTCTGTGTTTTGGCTAAGTTAAAAAAAGGCCCGGTTAAATTTTGGAAACCAAAAGGGAGAGCGAGGAAACGCTCCTTTTGGGTTTTTCTAATGCTTTTTGAAAAAAAAAACTGTTCAAGGGCCCAAATCAAAAATTTTAACCCCTACAGAAGTTGCCCCCATTTGAAAAAAAAACGAAAAATAAATGGAGGGAACGAAAAAAAAAAAAATTTCAACAATAAAATCATTTTTTATTTCTTTTTTCGTTAGGGCCCAAAGGGTCAATAGTATGGGTGCAATGAAAATAAAGAAATAAAAAAATGATTTTATTGATTTTAAAATTTTTTTTTTTTGTTACCCCCCCCTATTTTCAAAACGTTTTTAAAATACCCCATCGGGACCATTCTTTGTGGTTTTAATTTGATTTGGGGAAGTAAAAGTTTTAAATTTTAGATTGCCAAATTTGAAAACCCCAAAAGGGGCGGTCGGGGTCGCTCTCCCATTTTCCAAAAACGGCGCCCCTTTTAACTTAGCCCAAAACAGGGGCGCGCCAAATTTCTTTTCCCCCCTAGGGAAAAACTATGAGAAAGGGAGTCGCGCTCTGTTTGGGTAAAACTGGCGGGGCCCCCCCCCTTCAACCAATCAGCTCGTTTTGCAATTTTTTCTGTATTTTTAATGCCCGCCTTTGATTTTGATTTGGGCCCCCCAAATTCTCCATAAGGGGGGTATTTAATTTGGGAATTTGTCGCTCTATTTTGGGTTTGGGTTTAAAACTCCTTTTCCAAAATTAAAGGGACATTGTCGCTTTCCCTTTTTTGATTGGTGGTTTATGCCGGGGCCAAAGAGAATAGCTTTAAAAAAATTTGAATTTCTGTATTTCCCGGGGGATTCTCCTTTTATTTCAATTTCCCCATGTACGCTGGTCTCGGCGACAAACGCGTTTTTGGGTTTTTAAAATGCTTTTTTGTTTAAAAAAGGGGGTTTTTGCTCTTTTCTGATAAGTTTTAAACCTTAATAAAAAATCATTTTTTTATTAATTTTCCCGCCGCACGGCCTTTAGCGCCGAGAAATTTTAGGCGCCATCTCTCCAAAGACTATAAAAGGGGAAAAAGGTTTGGCTTTGATTGGTGGGATAAACCAAAACCACCCCTAGCTCAAACCAATCCTCTTTTTTGCTTTTTTTTTTTGTAATTTTTAAATTATCCCGCCTTTATTCGATTGGTCTAAAATTCTCCAAGACTAGAATGGGGCTTTTTTCGCTCCTTTCTGATTGGGCCCAGCTAGCCAACCCCCCCCTAGCCAGCCAATCAGCTCTTTTCCCGTCTTTTTACTGTATTTTGAATTATCCGCCCTGGATTCTTATTGGTCAATCCTTCCCCATAGGTTTTTAAAGGTTCACTGGCTTCTATTCTATTGGCTGGGGTTTTTGGGCCCACCAATTAGAATAGGTTTTAGAATTTGAATTACTGATTTTCCCGGGAAATTTTCCAAAAATCATAATTTTTTGTTTTTGCGCCGTTTTAAAAAGTTTTGGGAAAATGTTTTTTTTTTTTTAAGTTTGTTTAATTTTTTTCGTTCAAACTCTTTTCTACCCCCGTTTTCCGCCTTTATAAAGGCGATTTTTTTTTGAATTTATTTTCCCGCTTTTCCCCGGAACGGAGCGCCCAGATTTTCTGTCGCCCCATCTTCGATCTGTTCCTCCCCAAGTTTTGGTTTCCCGCTTCACTTTGGGCCCCTGTTGGGGGATTTTGACCAAAAAAAACCGGTATGGGCCTTTTCGGAGCTGCCGAGCGCTCCTGGCCTCGCTTTGCCGAAATCGGGCCAAACTAACCCTTTCCCTCGGGTTTTCCCACGCGCCGCGTCCCGCCCCGGAACCCCTACCCCGCGCCCAAAACGGGGCCCACTGCCCCCCCTTCAGGGGGCGCAGTGAAAGGGGGCGAAAAACTGCGCCTTTAAACTGAATCCCCCCCGGTTCCCCCACAGGGGGATTCGGGCCCGGGGAGGCGCAGTATAAGCCCCAAAAAAAAGGGGGAAAAACCCCTTTATACATGGGCGCCCCCGCTGTGAAAAAGAAGGTCACGCATTAGGAGTCTTGGCCCAGGCCCATGGAACAGGCACCAGACCTATTGGCTATTATTCCTGCCGCCTGGATCTGGTAGAGAGAGGTGGTCCTTCCTGCGTCCGAGCTGTTTTTGCTGCCTAGGCCTTGCTTGACAAAACTGCAGACATTGTTCTTGGCCATTCCCTGATACTTCTGGCTACTTATGACATCTCAGCCATCCTGAACCAGACACAGCCAAAACACCTATCCATGGCCAGGCAGCTGCGCCTTCAGTGTTCCCTCCTCATACCGGATAATATCACTCTGATGCACTGTTATACTCTTAACCCATCTACCCTCCTTCCACTTCCTAGGGGGGAGTCAACAGAGGAAGATGATGAAGACACCAGTATGGAAGATCATGACTGCTTTCAAATTATGCAAACGGAAACTGCACATCTCCCCATGGTTAAAGAGAACCCTCTTGAAGACCCGGACTACACCATTTTTGAAGATGGTTCGCGTTTTGTGCATGCAGATGGAAGATATCACAAGGGCTATGCAGTAACCATAGCTACCACAGTCTTTGAAGCAAAAAAGTTGCCCCACACAAGTCAGCAAAAGAGGCCGAGCTCGAGGCCCTCACAGTTTCATGTAGACTGGCTGAAGATAAGATGGCCAACATCTACACAGATTCAAGATATGCTTTTGGGGTAGCACACGACTTTGGACCAATCTGGAAGACCAGACGATTCTTAACAGCAGCTGGAACCCTAGTGAAAACAGACAAGCCATCCAGGCCCTAATGGACGCCCTGATATTGCCTAAACAGGTGGCGTTCTCAAGGTAAAAGCACATGGACGTCTCGACTCCATACAAGCGAGAATAAATCATTTGGCTGACCAGATAGCTAAAAAGGCAGCCCAAGAGGGTGAGGAAGTGGAAGTCGAGCAGACAGAGGACCTAACCATGATGAGTCAAGACTTTACCCTCACCAGGGGACATCTAATATAAATGCAAAATTAAGCCTCTCAGGGGGAAAAGGGAATTAGGGGAAAAAAAAGGGCTGAAAAAACAGCAGGGTCTGTATGAGAAAATCAAACCCTGTCGCCCAAGGGGCACTCTCCCCAGTTGGTAAAATGGGCCAGGCCCAGGAACATAAAAAACCCCTTTTATAAATGGTTTGATAGAAAAATACATTGCCCCGGAATTTCAACTCTAAAAAAGCAACTACTGCAGGGTTTGGCCTTTTTGCCAAAGTGCAACCCGGAAAAAACGTGAAGTTCCCGGAACCCATTGGCAAAACAGTTAAAACCCTTTTTCATGGGTCCAGTTTGATCAACCCAGATGCCCAAGTTCGGAAGGTATGATACCCCTATGGTGGGGATTGTTTTTTGGAGGGCCCAGAAGCCTCCCTGTGGCCAAAACAACAGCAAGAATTATTAACAGAAGGGGTTTTGTCGATAGGGAACCCAGAAGTCATTGAAAGGACCACGACCTCCCCTTCACGCAACTGCCCCCAAAAAAATTTTGGGAAGCTCGGGGGGCCCCACTCTCGGTTCCACCTCCCTACACCCCAAGTTGGTAAAGGGGAAAAGCTAAAGGGCACTCTTAAGTCCAGCATGTTGAAAGCAGCAAGGGAAACGGGACCCCCGGGCCAGAAGTTGCCAAACCTTTTCTGTAAATAACACCCGGGGGGCCCCCTAAGGCCTGTCCCCCTATGAAATCCTATTTGGATCTGCACCCCGATTAGGGACCATTTTCCCCCAACAGCTCCAGATGCAGTCTGATGATAAGTACCTATTTACAGCACTTGCAAAAAAGCAACTAACACATGCCGGTTCTCCCCCTTATTCAAATCGACCGCCTCCCGGTTTTCCCATGAATGAAGCCTTTAATTGGGTGTATTGGGAAGAAAAAATTTGTGAGGTAACACTTTAAACCCCAAAATTTAAGGCCTACCAGGGGTTGTTACCCCCAGCCCCTCTGTGAAGCTTTCAGGGGGAAAACCCCACTGGGTACATGCTTCCCATTTTAAAGTTTTCAACCCACCTGGGATGGTGGAGACAGATTAGCTGTGTTTTGTTTCCTTCTAGGAGGTGCCTATTCAGCCAACAAAAACCAATTACCAAAGACCAGGGGTACCACCTTCTGGTAACTTACCGCAACAAGTGGTCATACATTTTGATTATTGTAATGTAGTGCAAGTACCCCCCAAAATAGGAAAGTTGGGTGGAATGGGCCCCCTAGATTGGCCAGTGGAAGTGTAAGGAAAGGGACCCAAATACTTATGTGTCATGGATATTTTTGGGGGGGAAGGTGCTACTGGGAGCGGTGGGGTGGACATGGGGTGATTGGGGATATAAACCAAGGTGCTTTAACAGAAAGGATAAGAAGGCATCACTTATCTCCCCATGACTCGTCCAGACCCCACCCCGAGACAGAGGCCATGAGGTTTTTCTTCCCCTTTGAAAACCCCCCAGCCAGGGGGTCGGAACTTATATATTGGCAAAATCAGGGAGATGTATAGGGGATAGTAACTTGGGGATAATTAAGCGCAAGAATGTATTGTTCCTAGTGTGGCGACGATTAAACCCCGGAAATCTCCTGAGCCACCGTCGTTAAACCCCTTATGCCCCCTTTAGTCCAAACTTTTAAAGACATGGTAGCATAGCCCCACCCGACCCTTTTATATCTGTACAGGTAGAGACTGGACTCTCACAAAATCTGTGGCTGGAATGGGTTAAATACACTGCTGACCAACACAATAAGACCAACTGTTATGTCTGTTCAAGTGCTAGGCCTCACCTTGGCACTGTCCCTCTAGACCGGGGGTGTTGGGCTGTGGCCCTCCGGCTGTTGGGGGACTACAACTCCCATCATGCATTTGTATAATCTATAACGGTGGGCATGGTGGGAGTTGTGGTTTCTTAACGGCTGGGGTGCCGCAGTTTGACACCTGTGCTCTAGACATTCCTCTATCAGCCAGGAGGAAACCCACTTACATAGGGCCTGTGAAAAAGGGGTAGACTAGTTACCCAATAAACGAAAAAAAAAAACCCCAAAAAAACCTGGGGCTGGGTCCAATTCCAAGGTAATTATATTGCCGGGGGCGAAACTACCGGGGTAGCAGGGGTTGCGTTGCCCCGGGGCCCGTGCGTCGGGGGTGCCCGGCCCCGGGGAAAGCTGCTACCGTGTCGCTCCCCCGGTGATGTCGCTCCTGGGCCCCCCGGCAGTAAAATATAGTTCACTGCGGGTGCGGAGGTGGGGGGGGCCCGGCGCATGTGCCTCTGAAAAACCGGACCTCCGGCCCGGCGTTCGAGGCAGGGGCCCCCGGAGGGGAGAGGAAAAGGGGGGGAGTGCCGATCGCGCCTTGTACTTCCTTCCCGGGCCCCTCTGTGTCACGTGGGCCGTGCGCGGTGAGTCACTCACCGCGCCCCCGGCGCTGGCAAGGGTGCAGAGAGGTGCAGCGGGGCACGGGGGAGCGTGGCCCCGAGGTGAGTAATATTTATTTTTTTTATTGCCCCTAACCCTCCCTTTTAACCCTTACCACCTGTTCCCCCCTAAGCCTCCCTGTTTCCCCCTAAGTCTGCCTTTACCTCTAGCCCCCCTTTTAACCCTAACCCTGCCCTGTATACCCCAAAAGCCTGCCATATCCCCCCACCCCCGGTATACCCTGGGTTTCCCCGTTTACCCCTAGCTCATTTACCCCCAAAACCTGCTGATACCCTAAGCCTCCCTGTATCCCCCTTCCTCCTTATACTCCCAAAAGCCTGCTGTTTTACCCCAAAACCCTCCCTGTATACCCTAAGCCTGCCTATTGCCCCCAACCCTGCTGTTACCCCAAGCCCCCCTGTATCCCCCAAACCCTGCCAAAATTACCCCACAACCCCTGCTGTTCCCCCAAAGCTCCCGTTTCCCCTAAGCCGGGGTTTTTACCCCTTAACCGCCTGTATCCCCCCAAAAGCCGCCTAATCCCCCTAACCCTCCCTGTTTACCTCCTAAGGCTCCTGTTCCCTCCAAAGCCTCCTTTTTATACCCCCTAAGCCCCCCCTGTATACCCCCAAAGCCTGCCCTGTTTCCCCCCCTAAACTCCCTTTTCCCCCTAAGCGCTGTATACCCCTAACCTCCTGTTACCCCTAAGCCTCCCTGTATCCCCTAAGTGCCTGTTATATCCTAAGCGCCTATATACCCCTAAGCCTCCCTATAAACCCCCACAACCCTGCTGTATCCCCCTGGGCCCTCCCTGTTTACCCTAAGATGCCTTATACCCCCACAACCTGCTGTTACCCTAAGCTCCCTGTATACCCCTTGCCTGCCTATATACCCCCACAACCCTGCGGATCCCCCTAAGCCTCCCGTATCCCCTAAGCCTCCCCTATATGCCCCAACCCTGCTGATCCCCCTAGCCCTGTTACCCCTAACCCTGCATTCCCCCCCAACAAGCCTGCTGTTACCCCTAAGCCCCCCTGTATACCCTAAGCCGCTGTATACCCCTAAGCTGCCTGTTACCCTAAGCTGCCTATATCCCCCTAAGCCTGCTGTTTACCCTAAGGCCCCCGTATACCTTAAGCCCCCCTGTATACCCCTAGCCCCCTTTTATACCCCCTAACCCGCTGTTTCCCCCCCAAAACCTTGTATACCCTAAGCCTGCTGTTACCCTAAAGCCTCCCTGTTTTCCCCCTAAGCCTGCCTGTATATACCCAAAGCTCCCTATTCCCCTAAGCCTGCCTGTATATTCCTACCCTGATATTTTCCCCCAAGCCTGCCTATGTCGCCCAAACCCTCCCTTGTACCCCAACTGCCTTTATACCCCAAGTCTGCCTATCAAAAAAACCCCCAAGCCCCCTATCAAAAAGCCCCCCAAAAGCCGGCCTATCTAAACCTCTCTAAGCCTCCCTATCTAACCCCCAAAACCCTACCCTGCCTTTTAAAACCCCCCCAAGCCGCCTATCTAACCCCCCCCTAAGCCGGGCCTATCTAAAGCCTTCTAAGCCTGCCTTCTAAACCCCCCAACCTATTCTGCCTATCTAAAGCCCCCTAAGCCAAAGCCTGCCTTTCTTAAAGCCCCTAAGCCAAAGCCGCCTACTAAAGCCCCCTAAGCCTGTATCAAAACCCCCCCTTTAAAGCCGGCCTATCTAAACCCCCCCAAACCCAAACCCTCCCAATCTAAAGCCCCTCTAACCCGCCTATTACTTTATGAGGCCTATGCTACCTAAACCCTGCCGACCTTCCTATAGGGCCCCTATAGCCCAAACCCTTCTACCTGTATGGCCCCTATAGCTACCTAAACCCTGTTGCCTTATGGGGACTCTATTCCCTACCAAACCTGGCCAAATTGGGGCCCCTTCCCTATCTAAACCCTGCCTACCTAAATGGACCCTATAGCAGGGGGGGGGGTGCTAGAAAAGTGAAGTTTCTAATATTTTGGTCTAAATCTCAGGACAAGGGGTCGGGGTGTTGAGGGTGGTCGGGAGGGAAAAAAAAGGGAAAGTCAACGATCTCAGGGGGAAAAGTCACCTGTGGTCACAAGTTTGTAACCCTTTTAAATAGTCTGTGTAACTGTTTCTACCATATATGGTAACTTATGGTGGTTATATACGTTGCAGAGCCTGTGCACTGGTTTCCCCACTTATGGTCACTATATGGGGTATTTTGGGTTTTTGGTTTGATCAGTATAGTGTAGGGGTATTATTCGTCACTTTGTGGTCTTTTTTTGGCGGTTATATCAGGTTTTCCTATGTTAAATTATTGTAATGTTGGTTTGGTAGTGGATTTTTTTGGTACAGTTGATGGGGTATGTATGGTGCGGTATTACCCTTTTTTTTCTAACAACATTCTGGTAAATTTTTCGTGGTCAGGGGGTGGGGTTTTAAAGGGGGGCCCCCGGCTTTCTAGTTACGCCCCCGATACTTGCTTACAGTAGTATGGGGAATGGCAGGTTTTTGGGTAAAATTCCCACAAAGGGGTAGTTCAAAATACGTAACATGGTGGCAGCCAATACAAAACCAGGCCCTTTCCCTGGGGGATATTTTATGGATATTTGGGACTTTTAAAATCAGAACCCGTTACAGGGTAAGGACAGGACAGTGGCCTTGGCAAAATTGTCATCCCTTCCCCCATTGGGAGAAACTACTGAAAGAAAATTTTCCTTCCCAAAAAGGAGGAAAAAGGGAAACTCCCCTAAAAGGTAGCTTTGACCCTTGTTTTCGATGCCCTAGAGGTCCCCAAAGGGGGTACCAGCAATTTTTAAAGGCCCGAGACTAGGTTTCTTTGGGTTTTAGGCCCTATTCAATCATTATGTTAGTAAGAATGTGGATTGGATCAATTACATCTACTTTAATCAGCAGAGTTTGTGGATTGAAAAGAGTATGGGGCCCTAGCAGAGCAGGAAGACCCCAATTCTCTATGGGTTTCAAAATGGCCCTTGATATGAGGTTGCGAAAGAGTGGGGTGAAGAGGATGAGGGACATGCTATACTTTTATCCCAGAAAACGGGCCCAAATGTAAAGTCATTTGCCATTAAAAAAAAAACTCTCGGGGGTTGAAAAAAAACCCTTGGGTTTGACCCCCTGGGACAGTGGTTTGCTGGTTGAAGGGTTGGCAGGGGCCCGGCCGATAGGGATTGTGTATTTTGCATTTTGGTTATTCTGGCATTAATTTTGTGTTGTGTTTTCCCTTGTTTGAGGAAACTACTGGAGAAGTCGGTTACTAATATCAGTCTTACATATGCTAACCAAGATGTCGAGAAGGATGACGGCCTGTATACGCCACTGCAGTCCCTCCCCCCTGGTTACAACACTATGGTACTGTAAGGAAAATCCTGGAAAAAGCAGTGAACACCGCAACTACAACATCGCTGCAGCAGATGAAAGAAGAAGAGCGATACATACTCCTGAAGACAGTCTCCCCCAGTTGACAATTAGTAGGGTTAGGGTGTGCCCAGGGTTCATTTGCAGGGTCGTCCTTTTCGGGGCACCCTCTCCGCTAAGGGAAAGGTTTGAAATAAAATAGGGCAAGATAGGGAAAGGTGAAATCGTCATTTCAAGGGGGGACTGTTGTGGAATGTACAATGTGAAATGTCTATTTCACCCACAAGATGGCTCCTTCATTCAGACTACACTCAAGATGATGTAAGAGAACTACAGGTTGCAGAGTGAACCAAATAAGAGCAAAACCAATCATGGACTGACAAGTATGCTTACCTAAGTGGTCTGTGTGGGGGTCTGCACTTAGCCCTCCTAGTACTTTGCACCCAACAGTGAACAATAGGTTATAAAAGTTTCTGTTTACTTGAAATAAATAAGAAGTGTCTTTCTACTGAGCTGGGAGTTCAGTGTCTGATTTCTTCTGTGCATGCACCTTAATACATCCGATTAGAAAACCGGTTGACAATCGTGATTCAGTACCATTTAGGTGCTGATCCAAAACACCTGCAGTGTTTTGCATATTTACAATTTTTTTGTGTTCTAAAGTCATCTCCAATAAATATATTTTACACTGACAAGAAAAATGGTAACAATGTTTTGAACTTGTGACTTTCAGGTTCCATATCTCCCCACCCACTACAGCTTTGTACATGAGGCTACTGTAATTTTATATACTGGACTGGACTTGGATACAAATATAGCTTTTTCTTCAACCCTACCCACAAGTGTTCAAAAGATCAAAACATTGTTACCATTTTGCTTGTCAGTGTCTGTTCTACCTAAATAGCTTGATTATTGTATCATAAGGTAATAAACAGCCTGATGTTACCATTTTACTACAGTAAAGTTATCACTTAAACATGCGCCGTGTATGAGGGAGTCGGGAGTCGGAGGTTTGGAAAATTGAGGAGTCGGGGCTTCGGCTTGCTGACTCCACAGCCCTGCTGTAAACAAACTTCTCCAGTGCTGGTCAGATCCCTCCTCCTTGCATTTCAATAGCTGTAATAATTTACATTCTGTTCAGCCCCCAGACAGCTGTATTCAAGGAGCTTGCATTCCTGCCTCTCACTCAGAATTAGGGGCCGGGAACAATTTCACTCTATACAGTTAGTTGCCTCCTCATTGACACTGCAGCTGTCTCTAATCAGAAAACAGGATAATTGTGCCCGGTGCCTTAATGCTCCTGTGTGTAAGGGAACGAAAAAAATTTCACTCTATACAGCTAAGTGCTCTTCATTGACACTGTAGCTGTCTCTATAATCAGAAAACAGGAGAATTGTGCCCTTAATGCTCCTGTGTTCTGGTGCCTTATGTAAACATGAAGGGAGACTGACCTGTGCTGGATTCAACTGTAGCAACCGTCCAGCTGTGAGAGATCAGTGCTGAGATCATGGAAGACTGTTCAGACTGAATGCAGGTATGTAAACAGCTCTTACAAAAAATAAGACTGCATAGTGAGAGCACAGTGACATGTGGAGGGACACACACACACACTGGAGCCAGCATGAACAGTGAAGGGGGGGATGATGTCATCCCTTTTCAGTTAAGAAACACCCAGCAGGGAGGGGAAGAAACATCCCTGAATTTCAGGAAATGAGAGAATCAAGCTTCAAGAGAACAGCCAAACTGATGAAGCGATAAATGTTTCATGTCTAACCCAGGAAGAAGTGCAGCTCTGTTTTAAGAAGATGAAAATAGACAAATCCCCAGGCCCTGACGGTATACACCCCCTGTCCTAAGGGAGTTAAGTAATGTGATAGACAGGCCCCTATTTTTAATATTTATGGACTGTCTAATAACGGGGTATGTCCCAAAGGATTGGCGCATAGCAAATGTGGTGCCAATATTCAAAAAGGGGTCAAAAGGTGAGCCGAGAAACTATAGGCCGGTAAGCTTAACCTCTGTTGTAGATAAAATGTTTGAAGATCTTCTTAGAGATGCTATCCTGGAGTATCTCACTGAAAATAAAGGTATAACGCTGTTCCAGCATGGGTTTATGAAGGATCGGTCCTGTCAGACTAATCTCATCAGCTTCTATAAGGAAGTTAGTTCTAGACTGGATCGGGGTGAGCCATTGGATGTCATATATCTCGATTTTTCAAAAGCATTTGATACGGTGCCACAAAAAAGGTTGGTGAGTAAAATGAGAATGCTTGGACTGGGGGAAAATGCAAGTGGGTAAGCAACTGGCTCACTGCTAGAAAACAAAGGGTGGTAATGAACGGTACATACTCAGACGTGATCCCTGTTACTAGTGAGGTACCACAGGGCTCAGTATTGGGCCCTATCCTCTTTAATATATTCATTAATTAACTTACACATGGATTGCACAGTAGAATGTCGATATTTGCAGATGATACTAAGCTCTGTAAAGTAATTAACACAATAGAGGATAATGTGTTACTACAAAGGGATCTGGATAGGTTGGAGGCCATGGCAGAGAAGTGGCAGATGAGGTTTAACACAGATAAATGCAAGGTTATGCACATGGGGAGGAAAAATCCATTACATGATTACATGTTAAACGGAAAAATGTTGGGAAGAAATGACTTGGAGAAGGACTTGGGAATCCTGGTGGACAGTAAAGTTAACTGTAGCAGCCACTGTCAGGCAGCAGTTGCCAAGGCAAATAAGCTCATGGGGTCTATTAAAAGGGGCATAGATACACATGATGAGAACATTATTCTCCCATTATACAAATCACTGGTTAGACCACACATGGAATATTCACAGGAAAGACACTGTAGAGCTTGAACCGGTACAAAGGCGGGCAACAAAAATAATAAAATTACTGGGTGGACTGCAATACCCAGAAAGATTAGCAGGATTAGGATTATTTAGTTTAGAGAAGACAGCTTTGGGGGGACATGATAAATATGTTTAAATATATTAAAGGTCAATATAGACATCTCTCCCAAGATTTACAGTATTTATACCCAGGATTGTATCTAGAACAAGGGGACATCCTCTACGTCTTGAGGAAAGAAAGTTTCCACATAAACATAGAATGGGATTCTTTACTGTTAGAGCAGTGAGACTGTGGAACTCTCTGCCAGAGAAACTTGTCATGGTGAATTCAATAACAAAGTTCAAAAAGGGTCTGAATACATTTCTATAGGTAATAATATAACAAGTTATAATGACTAGGATTCTGGAGAAGGGTCGTTGATCGAGGGATTTATTCTGATTGGATTAAAAAATTATGTATCATCAAAAAATATAGGGCGACATGTATGAACGGGCTTTACGCCTGTTTTTTGGCGTATACTGCGCCTCCCGGCCCGAATCCCCCTGTCGGACGCAGGGATGCGGTGTTAGGCGCAGCGTTCGCCACTTTCAGCTGCGCCCCGCATGAAGGGGCGGGCAATGAGCGCGGAGTGGGCGCAATGTAGGCGTTCCGGGGCGGGACGCGGCGCGCTCGTATACTCCGAGGCATGTACGATCGCGAGTCGGCAAAGCGAGGCGCAGTGCAGCGCTCGGCAGCTCCGACAGGCAGACCTGGTTTATTTTGGTCTAAATGCTCCGGCGGAGGCGAAGTGAAGCAGGATCGGAACATGCGAGGAAGCAGATAGAAGATCGCGACAGAAATCTCGGCGCTCCGCTCCGTGCAGCAGGAGTATGAATCCGAAAAAATCGCCTTTATAAAGGCGGAAAACAGTGTCAGAAAAGAGCTGAACCTCAAAAATAAACATAATAAAAAAAAAAATCACTTTCCAAAAATCTAGAACGGCGCAATATCAAGAAATCGGATATTGGAAATTGCCGGGAAATACAGTAATTCAAATTCTGAAAGCTATTCTCATTGGTCGGCATAAACTAGCCAATCAGAATAGGAGCAACAGTGAACCATTAAAACCTATGGAGAATGATTGACCAATCAGAATCAACGGCAGGACAGTTCAAAATACAGTAAAAATGCAGAAAAGAGCTGATTGGTTGAGCGAGCGGGGGCCTGGCTAGCTCAGCCAATCAGAATAGGAGCGACAAAGACCCTTTTATAGCCTATGGAGAATTTTGAACCAATCAAAATCCAAGGGGGACAGTTCAAAATACAGTGAAAAGGCAGGAAAAGAGGCTGATTGGTTAATGCGGCGGGGGCTTGGCTATCCCAGCCAATCAGAGCGCGAGTACTTCTCCATTGTAGTCTATGGAGAGATCGGCGCAATGCAATCTCGGGGCTCAGCGCGTGCGGCATGGATTATGAATAGAAAAACTCATTTTTATTAAGGTAAAACATTATCAGATAAAGCGCTGAAACCTTCTTTAAAAATAAAGCACTTAAATCCCTAAAAACGCGTTTGTCGCCGAGACCGGCTCTACATAGGGAATTGCAATAGAGAGAATTGCCGGGAAATACAGTAATTCAAATTGTTTAAGCTCTTCTTATTGGTCGGCATAAACCAGCCAATCAGAATAGGAGCGACAGTGTCCCTTTTAAAAAACCTATGGAGAACTATTGACCAGTCAGAATAGGAGCGACAAAGACCCATTATATCCTATGGAGAAGTTTTGACCAATCAAAATCCAAGGCGGGACAGTTCAAAATACAGTAAAAATACAGAAAAGAGTTGATTGGCTGAGCTAGCGGGGGCTTGGCTATCCCAGCCAATCAGAGCGCGAGCTAAGTTAAAAGAGGCGCCGTTATTTGGACCAATGGGAAAAAAAAAAATTAATTCAATAAAATCATGTTTATTTCTTTATTTTCGTTATCCAAGGATCAATAGTATGGGTGCAACGAAAATAAAGAAATAAACATGATTTGATTGATGTAATATTTTTTTTTCGTTACCCCCATATTATTATTCATTTTATATACAGATCGTGACAACTTCTGTAGTCTTATAACTTGATTTCGGCCATGTACAGTTTTATTTCAGATTGCATTAGAAAACCCATATTAGCGTCGCTCGCTCTCCCATTGGTCCAAATAATGGCGCCTCTTTTAACTTAGCCAATCACAGAGCTCGCTCGGAATTTCTTTTCCCCATAGAACTCTATGAGAAAGTAGCTTGCGCTCTGATTGGCTAAGCTGGACGAGCCCCCGCTAGCTCAACCAATCAGCTCGTTTCTGCCTTTTTACTGTATTTTGAACTGTTCCGCCTTTGAGTATGATTGGTCAATTTTTCTCCATAGGTTATAATGGGCCCCTGTCGCTCCTATTCTGATTGGTCAATTCTCCTCCATAGGATATAATGGGCCACTGTCGCTTCTATTCTGATTGGCTGGTTTATGCCGACCAATCAGAAGAGCTTAAACAATTTGAATTACTGTATTTCCCGGCGATTCTCTCTATTGCAATTCCCTATGTAGCGCCGGTCTCGGTGACAAACGCGTTGTTCGGGGTTTTAATTGATTTATTTTTGGAGAAGGTTTCAGCTCTTTATGTGATAATGTTTTACACTAAAATTATTTTTTTATTAATACTTCATGCCGCACGGCGCCGTGAGCGGAGATTTCAGTGCGCCGATCTCTCCATAGACTACAATTGGAGAAGTAGCTCGCGCTTTGATTGGCTGGGATAGCCAAGCCACCGCTAGCTCAGCCAATCAGCTCTTTTCTGTCTTTTTACTGTATTTTGAACTGTCCCACCTTTGATTTTGATTGGTCTATATTTCTCCATAGGTTATAATGGGACACTGTCGCTCCTATTCTGATTGGTCAAAACTTCTCCATAGGTTTTAATGGGTCTTTGTCGCTCCTATTCTGATTGGTCAATAGTTCTCCATAGGATATAATTGGTCTCTGTCGCTCCTATTCTGATTGGCTGGGATAGCCAAGCCCCGCTAGCTTAACCAATCAGCTCCTTTTCTGCATTTTTACTGTATTTTGAACTATCCCGCCTTTGATTTTGATTGGTTCAAACTTCTCCATAGGCTTTTAATGGGTCTTTGTCGCTCCTATTCTGATTGGCGAGCTAGCCAAGCCCCCGCTAGCTCAGCCAATCAGCTCTTTTTCTGCATTTTTTACTGTATTTTGAACTGTCCCGCCTTTAAATCTGATTGGTCAATAGTTCTCTATAGGTTTTAATGGTTCACTGTCGCTCCTATTCTGATTGTCCGGTTTTTGCCGACCAATGAGAATAGCTTTCAGAATTTGAATTACTGTATTTCCAGGCAATTTCCAATATCCTGATTCTTGAATTATGATATTTGGAAAGTGATTTTGTTTTATGTATTTTTTATTTTTGAGGTTTCAGCTCTTTTTCTGAGAATGTTGAACGCCTTTATACAGGCGATTTTTGATTCATACTCCGCACCAACAAGTGGAATGATTTCTCGCTGTTTTCCAGCCTGTCTCGCATCGGAACAGATTTTCGGCGCAGCCCCGCATTGCGCCTAAGTCCCCGCACTGCACCCCACACACTGGCGAGGCGCGGCGGACTTTTCCCCGCATGTATGAGTGCGCTACCTCAGGCGGCGAATCTTTGGCGCAGCCCCGCACTGCGCCTCAGTCCCCGCACTGCACCCCACACACTGGCGAGGCGCGGCGGACTTTTCCCCGCATGTATGAGTGCACTAGCTCGGGCGGCGAATCTCAGGCGCAGCGCCGCACTGCGCCAAAGTCCCGCACTGCGCCTAACACACTGGCGAGGCGCGGCGGACTTTACATAGTATGTATGAGCGCGCCCCGGCCCCGACATAAATCAGGCGCAGATTTCGCCGGAAAACTAGCTGAAAAGCGCGCCCCGACCCTGCGGGATTCATACATGTAGCCCTTAGTGACAGATAATGTATATTGAATAAGATCCTCTGAATAATTACTATATTGTTTGAGATGAAATTCCAAAGCGCAAAATAGAAGCTTATTTTTTATCTGGTGTGGGATGGAAGTATACAAAGAGAGGGTCCACATGCACAACTGAGTTTACCCAAAGACCACTCTGATGAGTTTTGCCCAGAAGTATAGAATGAATACTCATTATATAGTAAGTCAAATTATTCTTGCTGACTAGAACTAAGTGCTCTACGACTAAGGCGGAACACATAAGTGCCTGAAGAGCACAGTCGTTGGGTATTTTTTATTCACGAGAGTTTCTAGGGCAATCGAATTTAGTTTACTGAGTCACCCTGTTAGCTCTCGCCCGGTAAGATTCGAGAAATTCTGTACCTATGGTATCAAATAAATTGCTGAATCTCTTATCATTCTGAATTATCGTAAAAGCCTTTTCGCTGTTCCAATCCTTTTTAATCCTCAAGCTGAAGCTAACTCGCGTTACTGGACAGGGGCGAAACTGTGCGATATATGGCAATCGTAACCAAGAATCGCTGACAGTACATAGAGGTGATGGTACCTGACCTATACAATCTTATTTTTAAATATCAAAATTTCTAATTACATAATTTGACCAGACTTGGAGTCAGGAAGGAATTTTTTTTTCCTAAAATGAGGACAATTGGCCTTCTACCTCATAGGGGGTTTTTTGACCCTTTGCATCTGGATCAACACTTTAGGCACCAATAGGTCTGAACGCTCGGGATGAGACAACTGTCTATTTGTTCAGACACTTTCAAACTAGTAACTAAGAAGGACTGGTGTGTGGTGGTGATCTGTCCATTGATGAGAAGGGTATCGTGTGTGGGGGTGGTCTCTACTAGAGAGAGAAGGAACCGGTGAATTTGTGGGTATGTGCTGCATGTATTAAGAAGGGACCGTGTGGGCTGCTCTTGTATCAGAAAATTGACCGGTGTGAAGGCGATAGTGCGCGAATGTCTCTCACCTTAGAAGAGAGGATACGATGAGAGTCTGAGTTTGGGGTTGTCACTACTAAAGAGAGGAGGGAACCGGTTAGCGTTGGGGGTGGTCTCGTGTAAAATAGAAAACAGGAGACCGGGGGTGGTGTTTGGGCCTCTGTAATTAAAAGAGAGAAGGGACCTTTGTGGGAGTGGTCTCTATTAGAGAGAATGGATCGGTGTGGGGGTGGTCTCATAGAGAGAAGGGGAACCCAAGTGTTGGGGAGTGTTCTCCTGTATGTAGAGAGAGAAAAGAGGGTACCGGCAGTGGGGTGAAGGGTATTCTATTAAGAGAGAAGGGACCAGTGTTGTGGAGGTGGTACCTTCTAAGTAATATGATGGACCTGTGTGGGTGGTCTCAAATAGAGGGATAAGTGACCGTGTGGGGAGTGTCAACTGTATTAGAAGAGAATTGGGGCACCTGGTTGGTGGGGTGGTTGAACTTGGTCATCTTGTTAGAGAGAAGTACGGTGGGGTAGTGGTGGGTATGGTCTCTTGTTATTAAGAGTAAAGGACAGTGGTGGAGAGGGTGGTCCTCTAGTATTGAGAGAGAGAAGGTACCCGTTGAGAAGTGGAGTGGTCCCTACTAATAGAAAAGAAAGTAACCGCGTTTTGGGATGGTCTATCTAGTGTAGAGAGAATGAGACTGGTTTTGGGGATGCTTATAAGAATTAAAGAGGAAGGCGACTAGATTTGTGGCGGTCTGGGATTCTCTAGTTTAGAGAATGACTTGGGGACCGGTAGGTCTGCGGGGGTTAGCACTTGGTAAGTACGTAGAGAGAGAAGAAGAAAGGACCCGTGTTTAGGGGTGGGGTGGCATTCGAAGTTATATAGGTATTTTGAGTTGAACTCGATGGTCCACACCTTGAGTGTTAGATGCAGCGGGGAGCGTAGGGCTCTAGTATTCTTTTAAGACAAGAGAGAAAGGGCCCGGTGTTGAGGGTGGTATCTCAATTAGAGTAGAAGGGACATCATGTATGAGGGAGCGTGTTCTACTTGTAGTAGAGAGAGAAAGGAGAACCAGTGTTGGTGGTTGGTTCTCTGAGTAGAGAGATGGGACCAGGTGTGCGTGGTGGTCCTCTGAGATCTCATGAGAGCGAGAAGGGACGGTGTGGGGGGAGGTCCCTCTATAAAGATATGGGATCCTATGTTAGAGGGAGGAGTGCGGCGGCAGCCTGGTAATTGAGAAGAGAAGGATCGTTGTTGCGGTGTCTCTATTAGTATGAGAAGGGACATGAGGTTCGTGGGTGTGGTCTCTGTATTAGAGAGAGAAAGGGACAGGTTTGTGAGATGGGTGCTCCCTCTACGTATATGCGATGCAACGATTAAGAGCCGGGAAGTAGGGGGCGTTCGGATCTCTCTTAGTCTCAAGAATGAGGGACTAAGAGAGTTGTCGGGTGGTCGTCTTGTATTAGATAGAGAAGGGACCCGGTGTGGGTGGTCTCCTATTAAGAGAAAAGGTACCGGTGTCGTGGTATGGCCCACTAGTTAGATGGAGATGAGACTGGTTGTGGGGGTGGTCCTCTGTATTAGAGAAGGAAGGGACGTGTTTGGAGGTGGTCCTCTAGTAGTAAGAGATGGACCGGTGTGGGGAATGGGCTCTTGTAGTAAGAAGAGAGAAGGGAGACCGGTTGGGTGGGGGTTTGGGCTCTACAGCAGTCAAAGCGAATACACATGAATGGGACCCGGTTTTGGGTGGTGGTGCTTCATGTATTATAGAGAGAAGGGACCTGTGTGTGGGTGCGTCTGCATTATTAGAGAGAAAGGGAACCTTTGTGGGGAGGTCCTCTGTATTATCGAGAGAGGGTCCATTGTGGGGGGTTAGTCTCCTCATGAAGAGAGAGTGGGACAGTGGTGGGGTGTCTCTGTATTAAGTAGAGCAGCGAAGGGTGTGCGACACCGGTTGAGATCTGGGGGTGGCGCTCTCTAGTTAAAAGAAAGAAGCGGGACATGCCGTGTCTCTCATGGGAGTAGGGCCGCTCTGATATCGAGAGATAAAGGGATCGCGGTGTGGGGGTGGTCTCTAGTAAATATGAAGTACTGAGTGTTTGGGTGGGGGTGGTCTCTGTATTAGAGAAGAAGGGAACAAGGTGTTGTGGTGGAGTCCTTCTAGTAAGAGAAGAGGACCGGCGGTGTGGGGGTGGTACCAACTAAAATGATGGGACTGGTGAGTGGGATTGGAGTCTCTGTATTAGAGAGAGAAGGGACCGGTGTGGGGTGGTCTCTATTAGAGAGAAGAGTTACTTGGGGGGTGGGGGGGGGGGCGGTCTCCATCTGTATTAATGATAAGAGACCAGTGTGTGGGATTGGGCTCTGTATTAAGAGAGAGCAAGGGACCAATGAGGGAGATGGTCCTCTAATGAAAGAGTAGGGGACCAGGTCGTGCCGGGACTGGTCTCCTCTAGATAGAGTATGAATAACCGATTTGGGGGTTGGGCTCCTGATAATTAAAGCGAGATAAGGACGTGTTTTGGCGTTTGGGACCCCCCCCACCTGCTAGTAGATAAGTTGGACCGTGGTTGGGGGATGGACTCTGTAATTAGAAGAGAGAGAATGGACCCGAGGTTAGTGGGAGTGGTCCTAGTAAGAGGATGAGACAGGTTGGGAGGTCACAGTAATAGAAGAGAGAACGGGAACCGGTGTGGGTGGTACTCTATTACGAGAAGATGCGCGGACAATACCTAAAGGTATGGGAGGTCTCTTAGGTTAGACGAGATGGTGGGGACCGATATGGTGTGGGGTGGCCCTTCAGTAAAGATATGCTGAGAAGAGACCGGTGTTGGGCTGAGATTATCTTAGTAGAGAAGATGGGACCGGTGTTGGTAGTAGTTAGGGGCTCTGTATTAGAGAGAAGGGAGCGGTGTGGGGATGGTCTCTGAGTAATAGATAGAAGGTGACCGGTGTGGGGAGTTCCCTGTATTAGAGAGAGCGAACGGACCATGTGGGGGTGCTTTGCCTCTTAGTAGAGAGATGGGCTACAGAGATAAGTGCGAGTGGACTGCCGGCTCTCATGTCATTAGAGAATTCGAAAGAGAGAGGTCGACCTAGTCAGAGTGGATGGATGAGAGTCTCTACGGATAGGATGCGTGAAAGGGACCTTGTTGTGGGCGGTCTAGGTCTCTATTTAAGAGAAGGTAGACCAGGTGTGGAGGGAGGTTCTCCGTTTATTTAACAGATAGAATAGAAGAGGGACCGGTCGTGTGGCTGCGTGTCTCTAATTAAGAGAGAGGGACCGTTGATGTTGGGTCAAGGTCACTGTATTTAAGAGAGAAGGAGACTCGGTGTGTGGGTGGTCCTCTATATAGAGAGAAGGGAACTTGGCGGGGGAGGTCTCTAATAGAGAGAAGGACCGGTGTGGGGAGAGGTCTCTGTACTTTAGAGAGAAGAATGACCGGTGTTTTGGGGTGGTCTCTATATAGAGATGAAGGACCGGGTGGAGGAAGGTGTCCTTCATTATTAGAAAGGAAAGACGTTGTTGGGGTGGTCCTCTATTAGAGAGGATGGGCCAGTTGTGGGGTGGGCTCTGTATTAAGAGAAAGGAAGGAGACCGTTGTGGTGGGATGGTCTCTATAGAGAGAAGGGAGCGGTGGGGTTGGATGTTCTCTGTTTTAAGATAGAATCGCGCGGACCCGGTGGTGGTGGGAGGTTTCTCTTGGTGATATAGAGAAGATGAACGACCGTTGTGTGGGTGGTACTCTAGTAATGTGATGGAACCGGATGTGGTGGTGGCTCTGTAATAGAGAGAGAAAGGACCCTGATGTTGGGTGGTCTCTATAGTAGAGAGAAGGGACCTGTTCGTGGGGGTGGGACCACTAATAGTAAGAGAAGGTGAACCAGGTTGTGGGAGTCCTCTTATTCTAGAGAGAGAAGGATCCAGGGTGTGTGGGAGGTTTTCTCTATTAGAGAGAAGGGACCGGTTGGGAATGTCTCCTGTATAGAAAGAAGAAGATACCGGAGTTAGGGGTGAGCTCTAGTAGAGAATTGGGACCTGTGGGGGATTGGTCTCTGTAAATTAAGAGAAAGAAGGGGCCGTTGGGGTGCGTTCTCGTAGAAGAGATTATTGGACCGGTGTTGTGAGATGGTATCTCTGTATTAAGAAAGGGACCGGTGTGGGGGTGGTCTCTATGAGAGAGAAGGGACCGGTGCAGGGAGGTCTCTGTATTAGAGAGAGAAGGGACCGGTGTGGGGTGGTCTCTGTTATTAGAAGAGAAGATCGTGGTGGGGTGGTCTCAAATTCTATTATTGAGACACCAGAGAGGACACGAGGGAGCTTGTGATGATTGAGAGGTGCCTCTAGTAAGCGAAGAGAAGACTTGATCCAAGGTTGTGGAGAGTGTGTGGCTTTCGTGTACATTATCAGAGACGAAGAGGAATCGCGCGGAATGTGGTGGTGAGTAGAGTGCGCTATCTCTCGTAATTAGTGATAAGGTCACCGATGTGGGGTTGAGTCATCTGTATTAGAGAAGGGATCCGTGTTGGGAGTGGTCCTCTGTTAAAAGAAGGTGACCGGTTGTGGGGTGGATCTCTATTAGAGAGAAGGGGACAGGTTTGGGGAGAGGTCTCTAGTTAGAATAAGAATGTGAGTGACTGGTGGGGGGATGGTCACTGTAGTTATAGAGAGAAAGGGATCGTGTGGGAGTGGTCTTTTAGAGAGAAGGGGACCATTGTGGGGAGGATCTCTAGTAGAGAAGATGGACTAGGTGTTGGGTGGGAGTCTCGTATTAGAGAGAGAAGGGATCGTGTGGGGGTGGTCTCTAGTAGAGAGATGGGACGCTTTATGTATGTGGAGGTTGGCTCGTGTAATAGAGAGAGAAGGACCCGTGTGTGTGGGCTAGTCTCTGACATTAGAGGGAGAGTAAGCGACCGGGTTGTAAAAGGTTGGTCCCCCACTAGTAGATGATTATGAGACCCATAGGAGAGAGGAGTAGTATTGTGGTCCTCTGTAATTAAGCATACCTGCCAACTCTCCCACTTTTTGGCTGGTAGGGTGACGCCGCTATTTGGTGGTTCCCCCGCCCACTGGCCCGTCTTCCTCCCGGGAGAGCTGGCAATTTCGTCCTCCATCCGCTGCCGGCACTTCATTAGACTGACCGCAGTCGCGTAGAGCGACATCGCTTGAAGTGATACGCGCTAACTCATGGCGCACGCCAGTTGCCGTATTCCACTAGGCTGTTGAAGCGCCCGCTAATGCGCGCCGACCTGTCACTCTCCCGGAGACATCGCTATGCAGAAGGAGAGCAGGAGGGTATCGCCTCCCACCTCCCTACTGGTCAGTCCCCCTATATGTAAACATGCGCCGGTGTGCGCCGACATACAGTCAGCGGCGGCAGGGGAGTGACAGCTGGTCAGCGCTATGCAACTGACTCTTCCCCCTGAGGAGAAATCGTTCCCGAGTAGCGCCAAGCAAGCAGGAGCCCTGGTCAGGTGAGAGGACCTTTGTATTACTTTGTAATATTATGTATTAGCTTTAGGGGGCTCTTACTACTGGCAACAGAGAGGGGGGTGGAGTGGGGGGCGTCTACCTGCCAACAGAGGCACTCTACACTTCTTGTCAAATGAAGGGCTGGTGCACTACCTTGGCAACAATGCGGGGGCGCAATCCTACCGTTGGCAACAGAGAGAGGAGGCATCACCTGGTAACAATGGGGGCACTACCTGGCAACAATGGTGGGTACTAACCTGGCAACAGAGGGGGGCTATCACACCCTGGCAACAAGAGGGGGCATTACCTGGCCAAACAATGGGTGCATCACCTGGAAACAGAGGGTCGGGCCACTACCTGGAGCTAACAATGGTGGCACTACCGTGGCAAAACAATGGGGGCACTACCTGGCAAACATATGAGGGGCATCTACCCTGGCAAAATCAATGAGGGGCATCTTAACCTGGCAAACAATGGGGAGGCACTATACCTGTCAACAATGGAGTAGCACTACCTGGCAAACAATGGGGTGCATCACCATGGCAAACAGAGGGGCACTACCGTGGCAACAATGGATGGCAACCTACCATGCAACAAGAGAGGGTCATTCTACCTGGCAAGACTGGGGAATCTACCTGAGCAACATAGCGGGGCATTCAACCCTGGCTTAACAATGGGGGCCACTACCTGGCTACAAAAGGGGCACTACCTTGGTCTAACAAAGGGGAGATCCAATACCTTGGCTAACAATGTGGGGGCATACACCTGGCAACAGAGGAGGGCGACTACCTGCTCTAAACAGATGGGGGCACTACCTGGCAACAAATAGGGGGCACTACCTGGCAACAGAGGGGGCATCAACCTGCAAACAGAGGGGGCATTACCTTCAAGACAATGGGGGGCGATCACCTGAAACATAGGGGTCACACCTGGCTAAAACAAAGGGGGCAATCTTACCTGTGCAAACTAATGGGCACTATACCTGCAAACAATAGGGGGCATCCTACCTGCAAACAATGGAGGCATCTCCTGGCAAAAAATTGGGGGCACTACCTGGCAACAGAGGGGGGCACAAGCCTGCAAAACAAATGGGAGCATTCACCCTGGCAACAAGAAGTGGAAGCATCTACCTGGCAAACAATGGGGGCATCTACCTGGCAACCAGGGGGGGCATCTAACCTGGGCAAACAATGGGGGAATCTACCTGCAACAAGGGGGCCAAATCAAACCTGGCTAACAATGGGGGGCACTACCATGGTCTAACAAAGGGGCACTACCTTATAAGCAGAAGGGGGGAGCAATACCTGGCTAAACAAAAGGGGTGCATCCTACCAGGCAAACAAGAGGGCACTACCTGGCTAACAATGTGGGGCATAATCCCTGGCTAACAGAGGGGGCACTACCTGGCTAACAATGGGGCCATCTACCTGGCAACAGAGGGGGCACTACCTGGCTAACAAAGGGGGCACTACCTGGATAACAAAGGGGGCATCTACCTGGCTAACAAAGGGGGGCATCTACCTGGGCTACAGAGGGGGCATCTACTTGGCTACAAGGGGGCATCTCCCTGCCTGTAAGGGGCACTACTGGTTATGGGGGGCTACTACCTGGCTATAAGGGGCAGCTCCCTGGATTTCTTCCAAAGCCGTTATGCAGTTAGGTGGAGTGGGGTGTGGCTTTTTGAAGGGGCATGGCACACCGACAAGATGGGCGTGTCCATGCAAATTTTTTGCCGTGGCGCGCTTAGCGCGCCGCCCACTACATTCTCCTGCTTTTTCAATTTCAAAAGTTGGCAACTATGTGTATTAGAGAGAGAAGGGACAGGTGTGGGGAGGTCTCTAGTAGAGAGATGGGACTGGTGTGGGGTGGTCTCTGTATTAGAGAGAGAAGGGACCGGTGTGGGGAGGTCTCTGTATTAGAAAGAGAAGAGACCGGTGTTGGGGTGGTCTCTAGTAGAGAGATGGGACCGGTGTGGGGTTGGTCTCTGTAATAGAGAGAATCGACCGGGTTGGGGATGGTCTCTGTTAGATAGAAGGGACCGGTGTGGTGGTGGGCTCTGTATTAGAGAGAGAAGGGACCTGTGTGGGGGTGGTCTCTAGTAGAGAGATGGGACCGGTGTGGGGGTGGTCTCTAGAGAGAGAAGGGATCGGTGTGGGGGTGGTCTCTATTAGAGAGAAGGGACCATTGTGGGGAGGTCTCTGTATTAGAGAGAGAAGGGACCAGTGTGGGGGTGGTCTCTAGTAGAGAGATGGGACCGGTGTGGGGGGGGTGGTCTCTAGTAGAGAGATGGGACCGGTGTGGGGGTGGTCTCTAGTAGAGAGATGGGACCGGTGTGGGGGTGGTCTCTAGTAGAGAGAAGAGGCCGGTGTGGGGGTGGTCTCTAGTAGAGAGATGGGACCGGTGTGGGGTGGTCTCTAGTAGAGAGATGGGACCGGTGTGGGGAGGTCTCTGTATTAGAGAGAGAAGGGACCGGTGTGGGGTGGTCTCTATTAGAGAGAAGGGCCGGTGTGGGGGTGGTCTCTAGTAGTAGAGGAAAGGGACGGTGTGGGGGTGGTCTCTAGTAGAGAGATGGGACCGGTGTGGGGGTGGTCTCTAGTAGAGAGATGGGACCGGTGTGGGGGTGGTCTCTAGTAGAGAGATGGGACCGGTGTGGGGGTGGTCTCTAGTAGAGAGATGGGACCGGTGTGGGGGGGGTCTCTACTAGAGAGATGGGCGGGGTGGGGGTGGTCTCTAGTAGAGAGATGGGACCGGTGTGGGGGTGGGCTCTGTATTAGAGAGAGAAGGGACCGGTGTGGGGGTGGTCTCTAGTAGAGAGATGAGCAGCAGCCTTAGACCTGGAGGAGGAGGAGGCTCACAGCTCCCCAGCAGAGAGGGAGGGTACAGGGGGGAACAAAATGCCGAAACCGCACAGCGCTCCCAGGCTTTTTCTCTGCGCATACACCCAATAAAGCAGAAAGGGTGGCACAGGAAGGGGGGATTTCAGAGGAGATGTCCCAGGATCAATATCTCCGCAGTCCATGGCCTAACAGTGGAAAAGTTTTTGGCCCCAGACATTTTAGCATCATTTGAGGCCAAAATTCGCTCTTTAAAGCAGGGGGTCACCCCCCGGGGTTGGGGCCCTGCACTCTGGATGTCTAAACCTACTAATAAATCCGAGTTAGAAGGGCGGGGGTGAGAAATATAAAAAGGACGTGGGAAAGAAAAACCCTTGATAGAAAAGTTAGTCAAAAAGACTGGTTTTTACAAGAAATGGAGGGATTAGAAAATCGATCCAGAAGAAAAACTTGGTTATAGGTCTTAGTGAGTAAATCCCTCCTAAATTTTCCGATTCTGTGCTAAAGAAATACCGTGGTTTTGGGAAATAGATCCCCTTGAAGGGGAGAGAGGCACCGGTTTGGGCCCCCCCGAGACAAAAAAGTAAAGCGGTCAAAAAGCCGAAACTGCATAGTCAAATCCCTGGATATTATGAAAAATCTCTGTTGTCGGGCTCCCGAGACCCAAACCACCACTGGCTTTTAATGGGGACAGATGCTTTATTTGGATTACCCCTCAAAGTATCCAGAAAACGGAGGCAGTTATCAAGTTTGAAAACCCATTGGAAAGAACAAATTCGTTTTTAACCTGCAGTATCCAGAAACGTTAAGATTTTCCCCTGAACAGGTCCCCATGGTGTGTCGGTAGGTGGACAAAGCGAAGACTATTTATGGGGCTGCAGCGAACGGAGACCGTGGTAACATTGGAAGCGAGAAAAAGGGAAAAGGGGAAAGACGGAAGCCGGGCAAGGGGGCCCAAGCCCAGCCGGGAAAACAAAAGGGGAAAAGGTCCCGGATTTTAAGGGACCCCGCCCCCCGGAAAGAGATGATCATCAAAGGGTTTTTTTGGGTTACCCAAAAGGGTGAAGGAGCCACAATTTCCCAAGGGTGGGTTAAGGGGAAGAATGGTCATGCATCATTTATTGTGATAGAGCTCCTCAAATGCTGTCTGGGGGAAGGGGAGGGTTGTTAATCGGTGAAAAGATACATTATCCCTATATCAGGTTTAGTTGTTCTAAAAACAGGGGTAGGAGAGTTTAGAAATTACTATCTCAGTTTCAAATTGAAAAAGGAGTGAGTTTCGTTTGAAAGAATGCACGAAAAAAGGAGTCCCAAATTTGAAAAAAAAGGGAAAATTGGATGGGGGTTTTTTGGGGAAAAATTGTTCAGGGTGGGGGGTGGGTTGTTGGGGAAGGGCGGGATGTGTGGGGTGCTATTGGTTGTTTATCCGACTGAAACTCTTTGTTTTAGATAGTTGCGGAAAATTACATGGAATATAAGGGGTCCCTTTCCCCCCATAAGCAAATATGGCCCAAAAGATTTAAGAAGCAGAAAGCGGTATTTTATGCTTCGGAGTCAAAATTAATTGAGAAGGACTTCCCCCGTCTAAAGAAGTGTGGGGGGGGGAAGTCCGAGGCTCGTCTGCGCCCGGGGTAAAGGGGGGTGATCCTTCTGTTTAGCAAAAATACCCCCCTGTAATTTTTCAGGGTGGACGATGGGGGGAAGGGTCATAAAAGTAAAGCTTGGGGTCCGGGGGTAATCTCCCCTGATTAATTGTTGCCCCAAACAAAAAGGTTTAAAAGATTTTTTTAACAACAAAAAAATCCTACTTACCGAAGGAATAACAAGTGTGCGGGGGATTTCAACAATGTGTGGTGAGGTGAGGAAGAAAGGGAGGGGGTTGGAGTGTATAAATTTTCATCCAGGAAAACATTATTAAAAGTTCTATGCGATACGGGGGTTATGACTTTGGGGGGCGTTAAACCCCAGGGGGACATTTCACCATTACTTTCCCCCCTCTTTTGGGTCGGAATCGATTTTTCTTAGCTAACGATCCTATTGGGAAGAATTGAATCGGCAAAAATTTGGTGACCTTTTTATCTCTGACCTTGCCCCAGTGTTTCTCTCCCGAAGACTTTTTCCAAGGGAAAACAGATATTTTATGGCGCTTCCCAGCCCCCTGCGGCCATACACACTTCGGGAACTTTACGGAGTGGTGGGAGGAGTTTAAAAGGGGACAAGGGGGCCCACAAAGAAACCCGGGTTGTTTTGGGATGTAGTAAGGCGGTCCTAAGGGGCAAATCATGTTATTGACGCAAAAAAAAAAAGAAATGAAAAACCAAATTTAAAACGGGCTACTGTGACGCTGAAAAATACATATACCCAGTTTCTGCTAGATTCGTGGAACCCAACGGGGAGAGGGGAAAGATGCCAAAGGGGGTTTGATTTATATCAAAAAGGCTGGGACCTTTTATGGGGACAGATTGAAAGCCCCCTATTAAGTTGGGGTAAAAAGTGGGGGACCTTTTGGCTAATTTGGTTAGAATAGCAGGGGCCGACGGTATCCTCCGTATGAAAGCAAAAGAACAAATTAAAAAATGCCCAAAAGAAAATAAATGATATATTAAAAGAGTATATAGTCTTTATCCCCAAAAAGGCCCAATAGACTTGAAAAGGGGGAAAAATTTCAAGGAAGGTACGCTAGAAAAAAAAAAACGAGACGGAAAAAGGGGGATATTAATGGGAATAAGCCCAGAAGAGAAGAAAAAGTGTCAAAAACATCCACCGAGCCAAGACCGGGCCAAGACGGGATGTCAGGGGATTTTTATAAGATTTTAGCAAAGGAATAGCACGATTTGGCCAAGGTCTCAACGAGTATGGAAAAAAAAAAAATGTCCCATCAGGGGACCGTAATTAGAGTATATATAAAACAGGGAAAGATCCCCTTATCCCCGAATGTATCGACCAAACTTAAATTTAAACAGGACATCAAAAAAAAATTTCCAAAGGATTGCAAAAGTTATAACCCTAATGCCAAAACTTAAGGTCCCCCCCAACTGGCTTTTTAAAGGGGAGGTGGCGTTTTAAAATATTAGATCATAATGTAGCTTGGATATAATGAAAAACGTATCGGGGGGGGTTCTCTGCACTTTTGGGTATAGAGCGGAGAAAACCTTTTATAATGTACAGTGGAAGTGGCTAGTGCGTTCTGGATAAAAAGGGTTTTACAGGAAATTTTTTGAAATTATTTGGTGGAAAGTATGAACTCCTCGGCCCGGTTTATACCCGGCTTCATATCTTCCCCCCACCCCTTACAAAAAAGGGGCAAGAAGGGTTGCCCCTGTCGCCCCTGCTGTTTAATATTCCTTGGGCATTTGGGTGTCTTTCTTTAAAAAAGAGCCTTTTTCAAGGAATCAAGGTAGGGTGTGGAAATCAAATCACAGTTTTCCGAGACTGCTCATTTTTTTTATACGCGGTGGAGCAAACCCAAAATGTGGAGGTGTTGGGGAATATGGGAGTTCTCAGATTTAAAATAAACGGGAGAGTGCAACTTCTACCTTGGGTCCCCCCTGACAGATTGCGCGGAGAGTGAAGGGAATAGAAGTCGCAAAACACATAAATTTTCTGGGTGTGAAGATGGGGCCAGGGGGGCCTTTTTTTATAGCTGAATATCCCTTTGATGCAAAAATAAAAAGGAAATTTGGGGGGTGGCAGATTACCCTGTCGATTTGGGGAGCAGTGTAAAGTGGGGAGTTTTTGCCAGAACTCTCCCCTTACAAAATTTACATTTGCTTAGAATAGAGGAAGACTGCAAAATGTTTTCCAAAATTTTGTATGGAAAAGGGAGCGCCCGTATTTGTTTCAAAAAGTTTAAAGATGGGGAAAATCCGGGAGGGCAAATCCCCAATGTAAGGTGTATAAATTTTGGGCCCCCATGTGGAGACATGTGAAGGACTGGCTAGGGGGACCGTTATTTCTCTACACAAGTTGGAGTCTCATTTTGGGAGCTCCAGAAAAATGGTCTCAATGCTTCCCTCCTTTAAGTTAAAACCTGCAAAAAATAAAGCAGAGTATGTATGAGAGAACATGGCTACCTGGGGGTCACTTTGAAGATGTATCACGACCAATGTAATATCACATTTTTGCCCCTATGGGAAAAACCCTCTTTTAAACCTGGAAAGAAAATAAATTTTTTGGGTTGGAGGGCAGAGGGGGTCATGAAAAAGGGGGGAAATGCAACTCAGGGGGGTACTTAATTAAGGGGGGGGGTTTGAAGAAAATTCCAAAAATAGGCCCAAAAAAAAATATTCCGTTTAGCAGATTGAAAGTTTTTTGAGGCGTATCTATCCGAATCACTTGGCGAAACTTGAATTTGCGAACTCTGTGAACAGGCCCCCGCCAAGGTTTTCTATCTAGAAACTACCAAAGTCTTCGTTGGGGGACACGAAGCCCTTTGGGCACCCTTTCAAGGGCTGGGAAACACAATCCAGGACACAGACTAACAAACAGTTCTGAAAGGGTAGCGCAGGTTAGGAAAGGGAAAACCTCAAGAAAAGGAGGGAAATTTTTTTGTTTTGCACATAACTCCTTTTTTTTCTTTTAAATCATCAAAAAAAGGGGATTTAAAAGAAATTTTTGGGGGCTGTCAAAATTAAAGGAAAAGGCGAATGTTACCCTGTATGTGGAATGCAAAAATGGGAGTTTCTGGGGGTTTTATTAAGGAATTCTTGAAAAAACCTGGAATTGCGCTTTTGGAAAAAAAACCCAAAGGTTTTTTTTCCACTATGCAAACAAGGAGGCAGAGGGAAGGAAGGGATGCGGGTGTAATACGAAAGGGGTCCCTGTAACCTGCTGCGGGAAGAAATGTTTGCTTAGAACTGGGGTTTGACGCGAGGTCCCCACCTTTGGAGGAAGTCCGAGCTGCCTAAAAAAAGGTACTTTATATGGAGAAATTTTGGGGGCAGAAGGAAGTGGAAAAGGCAAGGGTTTTCCCCCAAAAAAGGAGTCAGTTCATTTCGAACACTGCATGAAAAAGGGAAAAAAAACTTTTTTAGAGCCATTCAAATCTCGAAAATATTTAAAGGAACGCTGAAAGGTTTTTTGGAATTTTGGAAGTGGGGACGTTGGTCAAGACCCACCACAAAGGGAGGGGAGTTGAGTTGGGTTAATTTGGGGGGGGGGGACAGTTGGTCGAAAGGGCAGGGGGGGAAAAAAGGGGAATTATAAGGAGCTGGGCAATATTTAAATTCCCGAAAATATTTCAATGAAAAGGGCATCACTGTAGTTAATTTATGTTGTAATTTTACTGATATTTACATTTTAAGGTGTGAAATTTGTGTTGGATTTTTATATATATTGCTGCTAAAATCCCAAAAAAACTTTTTAAATTTAAAAAAAAAAAAAAAAAAAGGAGAAAAAGGCCGGTGTGGGGGTGGTTTTTAGTAGAGAGTGGGACCGGTTGGGGGGGGGTCTTAGTGAGAGATGGGACGGTGTTGGGGGTGGTTCTAGTAGAGAGATGGGAGGGTGTGGGGGGGTTGTATTAGAGGAGAAAGGACCGGGTGGGGTGGTTCTCGAAAGGGAGATGGGACGGTGTGGGGTTGGGCTCTGTATTAGAGAGAAGGGAGCGGTGTGGGGATGGTCTCTGTATTAGAGGGGAAAGGGGACGGTTGGGGGTGGTTCTGTAGAAGAAGGGACGGTGTGGGGTGGTTTAGTAGAGAGTGGGCCCGGGTGTGGGGGGGGGTTCTAGTAGAGAGATGGGCCCGGGTGTGGGGAGGCCCTTTGTATTAGAGAGAGAAGGACAGTGGGGGGGTGGTCTTAGTAGGAGATGGGGCCCGGTGTGGGGGGGTCTCTAGTAGAGAGTGGGCCCGGGGTGGGGGGGTGGTCTTGTGAGAGTGGGCCGGGTGTGGGGTTGGGCTCTGTTTTAGAAAAGGAGCGGTGGGGGGAGGGTTTCTCTGTATTGAGAGAAAAGGCGGTGTGGGGGTGGTCTCTAGTAGAGATGGGACCGGTGTGGGGGTGGTGTTAGTGGGGAAAAGGGACCGGGTGGGGGGTGGTCTCTGTAGAGAGTGGGACCGGTGTGGGGGTGGTTTAGTGGAGAGAAGGCGGGTTTTTCGGAGGGGAGGGGGGTGGGGGTGGTCTTAGTAGGGAGGGACCGGTTTTTCTTGTGGGGGGGTGGGGGGGTTTTGTAGAGAGATGGGACCGGTGTGGGGGTGGTCTTAGTAGGGAGAAGGACCGGTGGGGGGGTTTTTTTAGGGGATTTTTTTCTCTTTAGGGATGGGCCCGGGGGGGGGCCGTGGGGGGGCCCTGGGGGGTGGTCTTTAGTAGGGGGGGGGGGAGGGGAAGAGGAGGGAACGGTGTGGGGGTGGTTCTAGTAGAGGAAGGGGAGGTGTGGGGGTGGTCTTAGTGGGATGGGACCGGTGTGGGGGTGGTTCTATAGAGGATGGGACCGGTGTGGGGGTGGTTTAGTAGAGAGATGGGCCCGGTGTGGGGGGGGTCTTAGTAGGGGAAAAGGGGGGTGTGGGGGGGTTCTAGTAGAGAGAGGGGACCGGTGTGGGGGTGGTTCTAGTAGAGAAAAGGGGACGGTGTGGGGGTGGTTCTAGTAGAGAGATGGGCCCGGTGTGGGGGGGTGGTCTCTAGTAGAGAGGGGGACCGGGTGGGGGTGGTTTTTTAGTAGAGAAAAGGGCCCGGTGTGGGGGGGGTCTCAGTAGAGGATGGGACCGGTGTGGGGGTGGTCTTAGTAGAGGAGGGGCGGTGGGGGGTGGTTCTAGGATGGGCCGGTGGGGGGGGGTCTTTTGTAGGGGAATGGGAAGGTGTGGGGGGTGGTCTTAGTAGAGTTGGGGGGGAAAGGTGGGGGGGGGTCTTAGTAGGGTGGGACCGGTGTGGGGGTGGTCTTAGTAGAGAGAGGGGAAGGTGTGGGGGTGGTCTCTAGTAGAGAGGGCCCGGTTTGGGGGTGGTCTCTAGTAGAGAGGGGGGCCGGTGGGGGGGTGGTCTTAGTAGAGATGGGACCGGGTGGGGGTGGTCTTGTAGAGGATGGGACCGGTGGGGGGGGTGGTCCTCTAGTAGGGTGGGAGGGGGTGTGGGGGTGGGTCTCTGTGAGAGTGGGACGGGTGGGGGGGGGTTCTTGTGAATGGGGGTGGGGGGGTGGTCTCTAGTGAGAGATGGGCAGGGTGTGGGGGGGGTCTTAGTAGGAGGGGCGGTGTGGGGGTGGTCTCTGTAGAGAGATGGGGGGGTGTGGGGGTGGTTCTAGTAGAGGATGGGACGGTGTGGGGGGGGTCCTAGTGAGAAGGCCCCGGTGTGGGGGGGGGTCTTATAGAGAGATGGGCGGTGTGGGGGTGGTTTAGTGAGGATGGGCCCGGTGTGGGGGGGGTCTCTAGTAGGAGTGGGACCGGTGTGGGGGGGGTCTCTGTAGGAGAGGGGAAAGGGTTGTGGGGGTGGTCTCTGTGAGAGAGGGGCGGTGTGGGGGTGGTCTTAGTAGAGAGGGGGACCGGTGTGGGGGTGGTCTCTAGTGAGGATGGGCCCGGTGGGGGGGTGGTCTTAGTAGAGGGGGGCGGTGTGGGGGTGGTCTTTGTGAGAGTGGGACGGGGGGGGGGGGGTTCTTAGTAGAGAGATGGGCCCGGTTTTGGGGGGGTGGTCTCGTAGGGGGGAGATGGGCCTTTTGGGGGGGTGGTCTCTAGTGGGAAGGGGCCCCGGGGGGGGGGTTGGGGTCTCTAGTAGGAGATGGGCCGGGGTTGTGGGGGTGGTTCTAGTAGGAGATGGGCCCGGTGGGGGGTGGTCTCTAGAGATGGGACGGTGGGGGGGTGGTCTTAGTGAGAGATGGGCCGGTTTGTGGGGGTTGGTCTTAGTAGAGAGGGGACGGTGTGGGGGTGGACTTAGAGGGGGTGGGACCGGTGTGGGGGGGGGTCTTAGTGAGGAGGGGGACGGTGTGGGGGTGGTTTGTAGAGTGGGGGTGTGGGGGTGGTTCTGTAGAGAGATGGGGCGGGTTGGGGGGGGTCTCTAGTAGAGATGGGACGGTGTGGGGGTGGTCTCTGTAGAGGATGGGAGGGTTGGGGGGGGTCTTAGTAGAGAGATGGGCCCGGTGGGGGGGGTCTCTGTAGAGGGGGGACCGGTGTGGGGGTGGTCTTAGTAGAGATGGGGGGGAACCGTGTGGGGGGTGGTCTCTAGTAGGAGGGGGACCGGTGTGGGGGTGGTCTTAGTAAGAGAGGGGCCCGGTGTGGGGGTGGTCTCTAGTAGAGAGATGGGAACGGGTGGGGGGTGGTCTTGTAGAGATGGGACCGGTGTGGGGGGGTTTCTTAGTGAGAATGGGCCGGTGTGGGGGGTGGTCTTAGTAGAGAGAGGGGACGGTTGGGGGGGGTCTCTTTTTGAGTGGGCGGTGTGGGGGGTGGTTTGTGAGAGAGGGGGCCGGGTGGGGGGTGGTTCTTGTGATGGGCCCCGGTGTGGGGGGGTCTCTAGTGGGAAAGGGGACGGTGGGGGGGTTGTCTTGTGAGAGAGGGAAAAGGTGGGGGGGTGGTCTTATAGAGGAGAGGGGGCCCGGTGTGGGGGTGGTTCTTGTAGGAGGGGAGGGTGTGGGGGGGGGGTCTTAGTGAGAGATGGGACCGGTGTGGGGGGGGTCTTATTTGGGATGGGCCCGGTGTGGGGGTGGTTCTGTAGAGAGTGGACCGGTGTGGGGGGGGTCCTGTAGAGAGATGGGCCCCGGTGTGGGGGGGGGTCTCTAGTAGAGAAGGACCGGTGGGGGGGGTGGTCTTAGTAGAGAGAGGGGGCCCGGTGTGGGGGTGGTCTCTGTATTAGAGAAGGGACCGGTGTGGGGTGGTCTTAGTAGAGAGATGGGGGCCGGTGGGGGTGGGTTTTGTGAGGATGGGCCGGGGGGGGGGGTTTAGAGATGGGCCCGGGGTTTTTGGGGGTGGGGTCTTAGTAGGAGATGGGCCCGGTGGGGGGGTGGTCTCTAGTGAGATGGGACCGGTTGGGGGTGGTCTCTGTGGGAGTGGGGCGGTGTGGGGGTGGTTTAGGAGAGAGGGGGAACGGGGTGGGGGGGTCTCTAGTAGAGATGGGCCCGGTGGGGGGGGTGGTCTCTGTGGGAGTTGGGGCCGGTGTGGGGGTGGTCTCTAGTAGAGAGGGGGGAGGTGTGGGGGTGGTTTTTGTAGAGGATGGGCCCGGGTGTGGGGTGGTTTATTGGAGTTTGGGGGAGGGTGTGGGGGTGGTCTCTAGTTGTGAGTTGGGACCGGTGTGGGGATGGTCTCTAGTAGGGTGGGACCGGGGTTTGGGGGTGGTCTTGTGAGGATGGGACCGGTGGGGGGTGGTTTTAGTAGAGGATGGGACCGGTTTGGGGGGGGTGGTTCTAGTAGAGGAGGGGGACCGGTGTGGGGGTGGTCTCTAGTGGAACGGACGGTGTGGGGGTGGTCTCTGTGAGAGGGGGCCCGGTGTGGGGGGTGGTTCTGTAGAGAGATGGGCCCGGTGGGGGGGTGGTCTTAGTAGAGAGTGGGACGGTGTGGGGGTGGTTTTTAGTAGAGGATGGGAGGTGGGGGGTGGTCTTAGGGGGGAAAGGGTGGGGGGGGGGTGGTTCTGTAGAGGATGGGCGGTTTTTGTGGGGGTGGTTTTGTAGAGAGGGGGAACGGTGTGGGGGGGTTCTAGTAGAGGATGGGGCCGGTGTGGGGGTGGTCTCTGTAGGGGGAAGGGGCGGTGTGGGGGGGGTTCTCTAGAGATGGGACCGGTGTGGGGGTGGTTCTGTAGGAGATGGCGGTGTGGGGGTGGTCTCTAGTAGAGAGCTGGGACCGGGGGTGGGGGGGGTCTCTGTAGGAGGGGAAACCTGTGGGGGTGGTCTTGTAGGGGGGGGCCCGTTGTGGGGGTGGGTCTTAGTAGGAATGGGCCCGGTGTGGGGGTGGTCTCTGTAGAGGAGGGGGCCCGGTGTGGGGGTGGTCTTAGTAGAGAGAGGGCGGTGGGGGGTGGTTATAGTAGGATGGGAAGGGTTTGTGGGGGGGTGGTCTCTAGTAGAGGATGGGACCGGGTGGGGGTGGTCTTAGTAGAGAGATGGGCGGTGGGGGGGAGAGATCTCTGTAGAGAGAGGGGGGACGGTTGGGGGGTGGTTTCTGTAGAGAGAGGGACCGGTGTGGGGGGGTCTCTAGAGGAAGGGGGACGGTGTGGGGGTGGTCTCTAGTAGGGATGGGAAGGGTGTGGGGGTGGTCTCTAGTGGGAGATGGGCCGGTGGGGGGGTTTGGTCTCTAGTGGGAAGGGGGGACGGTGTGGGGGTGGTCTCTGTAGGAGATGGGACCGGTGTGGGGGGTGTCTTGTGGAGGGGGGGGAGGTGGGGGTGGTCTCTAGTGAGATGGGCCGGTGGGGGGTGGTTCCTAGTAGAGAGAGGGCCGGTTGGGGGTGGTCTTGTGAAGAGGGGGGAGGGTGTGGGGGTGGTTTGTAGAGAGATGGGACGGTGTGGGGGTGGTCTCTGTAGAGAGAGGGGACGGTGTGGGGGTGGTTTGTGAGAGATGGGACCGGTGTGGGGGTGGTCTCTAGTAAGAGAGGGGAACCGGGTGTGGGGGTGGTCTTATGAGAGGGGAAAGGGTTTGTGGGGGTGGTCTCTAGTAGAGAGAGGGGGAACCCGGTGTGGGGGGGGCCCTTTGGGAAAAGGGGAGGGGAACCGGTGTGGGGGTGGTCTCGTAATAGGGGGACCGGTGTGGGGTGGTCTCAAAAAAGAGGATGGGCCCGGTGTGGGGGGGGGTTTCTCCAATAAGAGAGGGACGGGTGGGGGGTGGTCTCTAGTAGAGTTTGGGCCCGGTGTGGGGGTGGTCTTAAGAGAGATGGGGCCCGGGTGGTGGGGGTTTTTCCTCTGGGTAGAAAATGGGACCGGTGTGGGGGTGGTCTTAGTTGAGAGATGGCCCGGTGGGGGGGTGGTCTCTAGTAGGAGAGGGGGCCGGGGGGGGGTGGCCTAGTAGAGAGAGGGGCCCGTGGGGGGGGGGTTTCTCTAGTAGAGAGATGGGACCGGTGTGGGGGGTGGTTCTATTGTAGAGGGGGCCGGGGGGGGTTTCCCTCTCTGTGGGAGGAAGTGGGGGTACACTACAATCATTGGGGCAGTGACGCGCGCGCTGTGCACATAACCCTGTTGCTGTGGAGACGGTCTCTGAGGTAACACTGAATGCTCGCGGGCTCATGACGTCGTCTCTGTGCGCTGATGATGTTTCAAGATGGCGACGCCGGAGCGGTTTTCTCACTCGGGTTCATTGTTTATAACGGATTTTGGTCCTATGCGGTTTTTTTGGGGGGCCCGGGGGGCCCCCCTGAAGCGTCGGTTTGGCGCCGCTCTTTCCAATCGGGGCGGGATGTGTGTCGTATCCGGAAACCCCGGGGGCCTTTTCTCCTGGGCAGACCCGGGCGGGTTAAAGGGAACCCAATTACTTTCCCGCCCTTACATCCCCGACTTGTGGCACAAAAAAGGAGACTGTCCCCCTGGGGAAATTACCGCCTGAAAAACCCCGGGACCCTGCGGGGTCTGGCCAGAGCTCTATCGGTGCAGAGCCCCCTGACAAGAAGCCCCGAATAGAGATAAAAGACTCGCTCCCCCCCAAAAAAGGGCCACAGAGGCTTCTAGAGAGATGGAGGCCCCCCCGGGGGCCCGATGAAAAATTAGGGACCAGGCCCTAACCCAGGAGGATTCGGAAAAGGGAAAAAGGGGGCCATTTTGTGTTACACCCCCCAAATTTGGCCCCTGCATCAGGGTGCCCTAAACCCCTCAGCGGGGGCCCCTCTCATGTACCTAACCCCTCAGCGGGGGGCCCCTGCTTTCATGTGCCTCCCCCCCTTTCCGCGGGGGCCCCCGGGTTCCGTGCCCCGAAACCCCCTACGGGGACCCCCCCATAATTCCCCTTAGTCCCCTATAGGGGGCCCCTTTCATCATGTGACCATAGCCCCATAGCTGGGGCCCCTGCAGCATGTGACCTTTGCCCCTCTGCTGGGACCCCTGTGTCGGGTGACCCATCGCCCCCCTGCTCCCCCCCATGTTTATGCGCCCCTTACCCCCTCTGTTTCCCCCGTGGCCCATGTGCCCCTTTGGCCCACAAAGGGGGCCCCCCTGCATCATGTGCCCCTTGGGCCCCCCTTTGCGGGGGGCCCGGTGCCCTTGGGGCCCCTGGGCCCAAAAAGGGGGGCCCAATGCATAAGTGACTTAGCCCCTCTGCGGGGGGCCTGTGTTTTGTGCCCCTTAGGCCCACAAAGGGGGCCCCTGCTCATTTAAACCTTAGCCCCTCTGGGGGGCCCGTGGTAATGAAAACCCTGGGCCCCAAATGGGGCCCCTGCATCATGTGACCTTAGCCCCTCTGCTGGGGCCCGTGTGTCTTGGGGCCCCTGGGCCCACAAATGGGCCACTTTTTTAAAGGGTAAAAACTAAAAGCGGTTAGGGGTAAAGT
>JAODAL010034719.1:0-43893 GCA_025379985.1 Phyllomedusa bahiana | reverse complement strand
ATTAGGTACGGGAAAAAAATGTTTAATTTTGGCGGTGAAAATGCGGTTTCTTGGAGTCACCACAGCTGAATAACAACGCTTAATTAACCCCTGGATGTAAATTGCGCCAAAGAATTGAGCAGCCAAAAATGAAGTGGTATTTGTATTATAAAAACGCTGTTTCTTTAAATGAATACAACAGGAACTGGCTTAGATCCCCCTTGGATATTCAATGTGCTGTGAGCAGATAGGATTTAAATGTACACTCACCGGCCACTTTATTAGGTACACCATGCTAGTAACGGGTTGGACCCCCTTTTGCCTTCAGAACTGCCTCAATTCTTCGTGGCATAGATTCAACAAGGTGCTGGAAGCATTCCTCAGAATTTGGTCCATATTGACATGATGCATCACACAGTTGCCGCAGATTTGTCGGCTGCACATCCATGATGCGAATCTCCCGTTCCACCACATCCCAAAGATGCTCTATTGGATTGAGATCTGGTGACTGTGGAGGCCATTTGAGTACAGTGAACTCATTGTCATGTTCAAGAAACCAGTCTGAGATGATTCCAGCTTTATGACATGGCGCATTATCCTGCTGAAAGTAGCCATCAGATGTTGGGTACATTGTGGTCATAAAGGGATGGACATGGTCAGCAACAATACTCAGGTAGGCTGTGGCGTTGCAACGATGCTCAATTGGTACCAGGGGCCCAAAGAGTGCCAAGAAAATATTCCCCACACCATGACACCACACCACCAGCCTGAACGTTGATACGAGGCAGGATGGATCCATGCTTTTATGTTGTTGACGCCAAATTCTGACCCTACCATCCGAATGTCGCAGCAGAAATCGAGACTCATCAGACCAGGCAACGTTTTTCCAATCTTCTACTGTCCAATTTCAATGAGCTTGGGCAAATTGGAGCCTCAGTTTCCTGTTCTTAGCTGAAAGGAGTGGCACCCGGTGTGGTCTTCTGCTGCTGTAGCCCATCTGCCTCAAAGTTCGCCGTACTGTGCGTTCAGAGATGCTCTTCTGCCTACCTTGGTTGTAACGGGTGGCTATTTGAGTCACTGTGCCTTTCTATCAGCTCGAACCAGTCTGCCCATTCTCCTTTGACCTCTGGCATCAACAAGGCATTTCCGCCCACAGGACTGCCGCTCACTGGATGTTTTTTCTTTTTCGGACCATTCTCTGTAAACCCTAGAGATGGTTGTGCGTGAAAATCCCAGGAGATCAGCAGTTTCTGAAATACTCAGACCAGCCCTTCTGGCACCAACAACCATGCCACGTTCAAAGGCACTCAAATCACCTTTCTTCCCCATACTGATGCTCAGTTTGAACTGCAGGAGATTGTCTTGACCATGTCTACATGCCTAAATGCACTGAGTTGCCGCCATGTGATTGGCTGATTAGAAATTAAGTGTTAACAAGCAGTTGGACAGGTGTACCTAATAAAGTGGCCGGTGAGTGTATATGCAGCTGCAGTGGACGCACACTGGATTTCAGATTCAATATCCCAAAAAATCTGAAATAGAACGTTAAGAGAAGCAGTCTCTGAGACAAGCTGAGACACCACACAAAAATCGCTATATAAAAATCAGTTCTTCAGTAACAATCAGCCGCGGCAGCACCTTCCCTGATCATTGCAGTGAGAGGAGTGTGAGCTCCCAGCGTCGCGCCCGGACTTATATAGTGCGGTGACGTCACAGAATCCCGCCGGTCTCTGATTGGCTTCATCTCTGCACATGTCATGCAGGCTATGCCCTTCTTCCTCCCAGAGTTCTTTGCCCCATGTAACGCCATGTGCTCGCAGCTATTTTATCAATGAAAAGCACACTTCGTTCACCCGAAGTCCCCCAAACTTCGACTTCGTTCAGAACCGAAGTTTTCCTGAAATTCTAAACGAAGTCCACTTCGTTAGAATCAATTCGCCCATCTCTACTTACAGCCTTTTGGAATGTATCGCGAATTTGATAGGTGTTACTCATAATGTTGTTATTACATCACGTTTGTTTTATGGCAATGGATGACATTATTGTTTTGTGATTATGGCTTTCTACTCAGTTTCCTATTTCAAATGTATATATTATATGTATGCTCTGTACTCTATTATAGGCTTTTGATACTGATTTGCCCCTTTTTTTCTTTCCAGAAAGGATGAATTTATCCATGGTCCTATGGTGGTAAATTTCCATCGAGGCCCTTTGTTCTTTCTCTGTATGTATATATATATATATATATATATATATATATATATATATATTTATATATATATATATATATATATATATATATTATATATATATATATATATATATATATATGTGTGTATATATATTCTTTTCTTGGTATTCTTTCTATTCTTTTTTCCCCCTTTTTTCATACATTACATACTTCTCCCTTTTTATACATATATCTTTTCCCATCTTACTTTCTCCTTTCTTAACACTACCTGCTTCTAATGTTTTAGTTGTTTTCTTTATCATACTCTCTCTTAGTTTATTATCCCTTTGTTATTGCCTTATTCTTATTATTCTCTGTTTTTATTCCAGTTTCTATTGCTCTATGTCTCTTTGAGCTCCACGCTTACCTCTCACACAGGCGCCGATGTCTTCTTGCGTTCCACTGGTCACATGGTCTCCACTTCCGCCGATGCGTGTCATCGTTATGACGACTTCCGGTTTTCCGGATAGCGTTCATAAGCGGACCACGCGGCGGGCGAGCTACACTCTCCTGCCACTGCTTCTCACCACACATTTAAGTATATCACTTCGGCCACTACTCTGAGGTCTTATTGTGTTTCTTTGTACCCACTGGTCACTACATTTATGTCTCTGTTTTTCTTTTGTATGCCACATTTCTGGGGTGGATTTGTTACTACTACTTTACTATCGTTAATTTTGCATTTGGTCTTTATATTATTTCCTCCTCTTATATCATCTTTAAACTACATGTTTTATTTACATTTTCCACACTTGGTTGTATATTTTGTTTCACCTTGACTGTGTATCTGTTCTACTTGTTTTTTTCCTTCTTTTCTCTTGTTTCTTCTATTACTGTTTATTCTGGACATGTCTTTATTTGTTTTCCTTTTTCTCCTTTTTTCATTTCTCTTTTTGTTTTTATTTTCACCTCTTGCTTTACATTTCTATGTGCTTGTTCTCTTGTATTCTTTTCTTCTTTTACCTTTTTTGTGTCAGCCCTCCACTGTTTCGCCTTTTGGTTACATTAACTTGCTTACTATGTTCCCTATTTTAGGTCCTTGAGAAAGGCCTTTTGGTCGAAACGTTGGACTGTGGAATTGCTTATACTTCTTGTTTGCATTTTTGCATGAAATGGCGAGCTGATGATATGTCTACTCTGTGCAAATAAAACATTTCCTTTTCACTACCTAAGGAGTGACGTGGTTTATATTTATATTTATCTAGGACTGTGGCCATTTGGCTTTTCCACTGAGCACCCATAAAGCTCCACTGGTGTGCGGCACCATTTTCTATATAATATGAAATAAAAGGGGTGCGCTGGTTGGTTGCTATAGGCAACTGTTAGGTGCAGGATCAATTGAAAACATTAAAGTCTGTTTTACTGTTTCTAATCATTGACCATCTCTTGATGTTTATATGCTGTGTGTACAATTACTCTCTGTTTACCCTTAACCAGTTTAATCAGATGTAATGCGCTTGGAAACGCTTGCTTTCGCAGAGATAACTACCTCCAGGATTTACTTATTCAGGATGATGCTGGAAGAATACATAGATTCACTATGGCCTACAATATTAGCTTATGCAGCACAAGCAGGCAAGATGGTGCAGATACATTGGACAACATCTAAAGCCAGATTCATCCAGGCTTAGTAAACAAGCCCATAAAAGGAACTGTAGCTTGATGGACTGTTCAACATTATATTACGCAAAAGCTTAAACGAAGGATTGATGAATATTTCCATATATGTACTTATCTTTGATTTCCTTATAATTGCTTCTACAAAGTTAATTAACCAGTAAACAAGCAACACGTAGTAGTGACATTACATACGTATCATATGGTATAAAAAGTGTTTGATGTCCTCATATTAAACAGAGATCTACTTTCCAATCTATTTGAGTGGACTGGATTTCTTGCACTCAGCTGTATACAGCAAAATATATATTGTAATTTCGAAGAGATATCAATTGCAGGAGAATTGGAAATAAAAGAGATAGAATCCAATTCTAATACAACAAAGTGAGTTTTAGAGCTAGACAGTTTTCATACATGTGGCCCTTAAGATTTTTGGCATTCTTTCTTAAATTTCAGGCTTAACTAACAGCTATATTGTATGCTCAGACTAAAGGTAGGGGGATATGTATGAACCTGTCGCCAGTTCCACCTCTGTTTTTAACAGTTTACAATCCGACAGTATGTGTGAAAGTGTCTCACAGCACTTTAGAAATGTTTCCCGTTCTACAACAAAATTTGTTTCATGCCATGCCACTTTGAAACTGGTATGGATCTGTACAACAGTTTCACCCCATACTTTGGCGCAACTTCGGCATGAAATGCTCCTGCATCTGTGGCACATTCGAGAGTATTGTGTCTGATGCAGATTGCGCAAAGTTTTGGCATATAACGGTTCATACATCTATAGAACAGGGTGCGACAGTTTGTCTCAAAACACGGCAGAAAAATGGTGCTGCCCCGTTCATATATGTCACCCTTAGTTACTTTTGCAGTATTAATTTTGTGCTTCAAATTCGGACCAACCCAAGTTTTACTAGAGATCACAAGAAAATCAGGCAACCAATCATAGCCTGCCATCAAACTTTAAAAAGAAAGTGTATCATATACTTTTTTCAGACTAGCTGTTAGTATGTTTTATTTATGCCGTATGTGTAATGCTCAGCAATAGTGGATCCTCTGGACGACCGCAAGCGATGGTATAAGTGACGCCAGGGAGCAGAGTCTAAGTAGGTCCGCTTTTCACCAGTGCCCGCCGCAAAGCAGGATGGACTTGCTGCGGCGGAACACTACCAGGTCGCTACCCCTGGCGTGACTTGCTTGCAGTGGTGGCCGACGTGTGCCATGGTACAAAATCATGAAGCAAGCTCATAGTCATGGACAGGCAAGTCAGGACAGGCGGCCATGGTTCGTGGTCGAGGGACGGAGGAAAAACGGTACGGTACACAGAATACGCTAAATAGGAAAGGGCCGGGCTTAAACAGAGTCAGCGCCCAGTGTTAACAAATGTTAACAAATTTAATTTGAATTTAAGTGACTCCATTCCCTAGGGGGCGAGAGCGCGTCTGGAAAGCCACAGGAGCGCGGTGAGGTGAGTAAACAGTAGTACTGCGAGTGTGCCCGCGGCCCGAGGACTGGGCCATGGCACCACCTGCAGCAGGGGACGCAGCTGAGGTGCAGGTGTGCCCATGGCCCGAGGACCGGGTCGCTGCACCACCTGCAGCAGTGGTAAACGTTACAGTATGTTTTATTAGTCTAATATTAGGGTTTTAATGGTCATTTTTACGTTTAAAGTGATTGAAAAATTGTACATCAATTTCCCTAATTTTTTCACTCTATCCACCATTGTTCTCAATAATAGACACAAAAAATGATCATAACGAAAGGGAAAAATGAAAACTTCAAACTTTGAGTTAATCGGTTGACTTTAATTTTTAAGAGATGTTTGCTCTCGCTTTCATCATGCTATGAGTAAGAGCTGTAAGAGCTAGAAACATGTCAAAATGATCGATGGCAGGTTTGGAAATCAGTTTTTTTATGGAATGGAATAAAACTTGAAGTTTTAATTTTTTTCTTGGTTCTGGTTTCTTGGTTTTATGTGATTAAAGGATACTTTCTGTATACCAATGTACAGCAGGATATGTGTGCATCTACATAAGGAAAGGTATGGTGCTGCTTTCTTTACAGTTTGAGGATTTGGTGAACTGTGTCTTACGTTTGTTTTTGCACATGTTTTAGAAGCCATTGTACATTACACAAACACACTGTTGCAGGTTATGTTATGAGCAAAAACCATATGTGCATAGAGTCCTTTTTTATTTTTTCTAAAAAAAAAAAGCATATTAAAAGAGATAAAAGTACTGGGTTGCATCCAGATTTCCAGTATTTGTGACAAGTGGAGGACAGACTGCTATAAAAATAATTAACATGCTGGAAAAATGACAGTCACTAAGGTCCAGCATTGACTTGTTCTATAGCCTAGGTCTATGTGATAGCCTGCTTATTTTTGTTTTTAAGGGGAATATGTCATTAGAAAATGACCTATTGTTTCTATTGTGTTTCTATAATTAAAGATATATTTTAAGAATTACCTATTATTTAAATTGTGTTTTTATAATTAAAGCTATTTTTTAACATTTTTTGCATTTTTTTTCATATACATTTTCCAATCACTTAAATTTTTAAAGAAAAAACCCAAAAATTCTGCTTTTTCTTTTTTCCACAAAGCCTAACAATATGTGCCCTTCCTGTTCTGCAGAGATCACTCCTCAGCAATCTCTAATTATCATAAAGGGTGGGAATACAATAAAAGGGAAAATTCCTGTATGAAAACACTCATCTCCCATTGACGTAATTTGATCCCCCTCACCTCCTCCCCCCGCACAATGACTTTTTCCCAAATTCAAACATCCCACAAACACCCCCATAGATAAATGTTTTAGCTCAATAGGTTACTGCCCTAAACATCTCTCTAAAAGCTGAGACAAGATGGCTGTCCCATAATTTTATACAGAAGCATAATCTACAAACAGAATATAAAATCAGATAAGAAGATATGGATATGAATCATTATCTTTTACTAATTAGTAAAAACTATTGGAAATGCATTCCAAATAAGGCCTTGTGCATAGATCTTATTCTGATGTGGCTGAGTGAAAACTACCCAGCATAGAAGGTGCACTGCACAAAATACATGTCCCCCTAAGCTCCCCGTTTTTTAGGGCAAAAAGATAACATACTAAAAATATCAAAATATAGTATTAGTTATACAGTAGTACAGTACGCAACTCGCAACCCAACGGAAAGGTCCCTTTCTTGCGAGTCCCTACATATAAAAAAAAAAACCCAAAAAAATGAGAATAAATTACCAAAAAAACTACAAAGCCACTTTTACGCTCAATGGGGTGGATACACTGAATCCCAGCGCAGGCTTTTTTTCCCTTTTCTCAGGGGAAAAGATAACGGTCCTTTAATTAATGGGGCAAATGCCTAGGTACTATTCACAGCAGAATGCAAAAAGCCACAGTATAACACAGGAGAGCAAAAATGCAAAAATAAAAAGAAAATTGCATAAGAAAACGATAAAAAGGGTAACCCCTTTTTTGCAGTTATCCCACGGGTTTTTCAGTTTAAAAACCCCCACAAAAAAAATGGGCAAGCTGCCCCCTTAGAAGGACACTGCAAAAAATACTGACCCTAACCCCCTAGTAGTGTTGAGCGATTACGTTGGCTATCGACTCGGGCAAAAAGTCGATAGTCGGCCACCATCGAAAGGTTTTTCGTATCATAGCGACATCTCCGTACCATTAAAGTCTATGGGAGAGCAACACCCCTTCTTTCTTACACCCAAACAGGGCGGGAGAAGGGGGAATTAACGCCAAAACAGTAAAAAGGGATACCTGCTACATCTTAGCAAAACTTAGGCTTTAAAAAGCCACAGAAAAAAAAGTCACACAATTCACTATCCCTCTTTTACCCAGCATCCCCTTTAAAACCCGCATCACCCCAAATTAAAAAAGTGCCAAAAAGCAGTATTTTTTTAAACCCATCATTTTACTTGAATGGATTTTGAATACCCCTTCCGGAACGCAACATGCCCCAAAAACCGCATGACCCACAATTAAAAAGTGCCGGAAAAAAGTTTTGAACCCATTTTAGTTGAATGGACATTGAAACCTTGTCCTGGACCACACATCCCCAAAAACTGTCTACCAACGTTTAAAAAAGTCCAAAAAAAAGGAGTCTTTAAAACCACCATTTTAGTTTCACTGGACTTGACGAATTTTCCCCGGGCCCGGCAGTATGACCTTTAAAACCTGTCTGACCCACAGGTTTTAAAAAGTGCGGGAAAAAAGGAGTTTTTAAAACCACCATTTTAGTTGAAGGAATTGACTATACCGTCCTGGTCCGCAGTATGCCCATTAAACCTGCTGCCCCCCAGTTTAAAAAAGTCCCAGAAAAAGGGTTTTCAACCACCATTTTATTTGAACGGACATTGATACCCTTCCTTGCCCGCATGACCAGGGGGGAGTTACAGTGGGTGCGGTGAGAGCCCGGGGCGGGTCCGTCATCATTAACACGCAGGTTAAAATCCCCAAAAAACGACCAACGAAAACTGTCATGCGAAAGGGGCAAAAGCGGAAGTGTAAAACCCAGCCTTCCCTCAGTACACAGTCAAGACCGGGGTAGCGCTTGCCCCCCTTTTATGGGGACCAATTGAGCTTATTTGGGAAATCTGGTGGTTAACGCTCTTTTTAAACCCAGGTCCCCTTTTTCTTGGCATTTTTTTTCTAATTTTACTCAACGTGCGGAGGAAATGGTCTCGTACTTTGTTCTCTGCCCGTGCTCCTACCCATGTCCTCTGAAAACCTACATCTGCAATTTTTTCCTGACCCCTTTTGTACAATTCAGAGAATTTTTTTTAACAGTTTTTTGTCATGAAAGTTTTTTAGTGTTTAATTAGAAAAACTTTTTTAAAAATAGGTGGAATCCACCATGCTTTTTTTCCCTTTTTTTTTTATTATTTTTAAAAGGGGTTTCTCAATAAAGGGATTGATAGCTTTTTTAAAAGATCTTGCAAAAACAAGTCTTTTTTCAATATGTGTCCTTACAGTGTCCCCCTATTCCCTGTTTTGACGCCCATCCCCCTTGACCCCACTCTTGACAATTGTGAAGAAAAAAATGTCTGTTAAAACAACATTTTTTAAATAGGACTGTAGTATAGCTGCTGTCACAGAAAAATGCCCCAAAAATTCAAAACATGACCCATGAGCCACTTTTTGAAATTGTGAAGAAAAAAATTCTTTTTAGAAAAAACTTTTTTTTATAATAGACCTGTGTATAGCTGCAGTCACAGCAAAATCCCTCCAAAAATTCAAACATGACCCTTGCCCCCTTTTGGGGACAATTGTGAAGAACAAATGTCTTTTGGGAAACAACTTTTTTTAAATGGACTTAGATAGCTCATGAACAGCAAAATGCCTAAAAAATTCAAACATGCCCCATAGCCACTTTTGACAATTGTGAAGAAAAAAATGTCATTAAAAAAACAACATTTTTTAAATGGGGGACCTGTAGTTTTGCTGCTTAAAAGCAGCATAACCCAAAAAAAAATTATAAAAATGACTTTCACCACTGTTAAAAATTTGGAGGAGAATGCCATTTAAAACCCACATTTTGTTCAAAGGACCATGATTATAGCTTTATCTCACACAACAGCCCCCCAAAAAATTTTAAAATATGACTTCTCAGCCACTTTTAAAAATTTTTGTGAGGGAGAAATCCCACTTAAAACCCCACATTTCTGTTCCAAAGGACCATAAAAAATTGCTGTATTACAGAAAAATACCCCAAAAAATTAAAAATATTCTCAGCCATGTAAAAAATTGTAGGCAACATCCCCCAAAAAACCAATGACAATGCAAAAAATTCTAAAGATGAAGGATTAAATGGAATATGGTTTTTTGTCATAAAACCTTGGTGTTTTTTTCCCAGTCCCTCACAGAAAAACCAGCAAAATGAACTGGGGGGAAAAAGAGAAAAAAATTGCAGTAAGAAAGATCATTTTAAAAAAAAGGGTTTTAAAGAGGACCATTTCTGTTTGGAGGGAAGGAATAGACCAGCAAAAAAAACGGTGACCTGGCAAAAGGGGGCCCCAAACATCATCAGGATCCAGCTGATTCATCTTTATGAAAGTCAAACATCCCCATTATTGTGGAAAGCCAGATCGTTTTTTTTTGTAATGCTCCCCGGGTGGCTGAAAAGGCCGCTAAGATAGACGCGGCTACGGGGAGGACAACCCTCTATGGGTGGGGGCCCGCTCGGGCCATTCGTCCATTTTGGGTACCCAAATCTATTGGGTCCGGAACACATACAAAAACATCGGGGTTGGACGCAGTTGGGCGTGCACCAGATCTTAAGCTGGTCCTGGGGGTTGTATGTGTGCCCGCATTGCATGCATTGGGTTTGGGGGTAAATAAAGATTGCCGAGGTCACCCATTTGGCTTCTGGGCCCCCTTGCCTCGCGCGCCCTAAAGGCTAAAATTGGCACTCTAAGCTGTCAAAAGCCCGGCGTTGTTTTCCACCATGACATTTTAAAACGTGGGGCAACCCAAAAGATTCTCCAGTTATCAATCACAAGGCTCCATTCCCGCATTTTATCTTTTTGGTGGGTGGAAAGGGAAAATGCTGAGTTTGTTTTGTACCGGGGGGTTCCAGGAGGGGGCCCCCCCCCTAAAAGTTGTTCATTTTTATGGGCCTTAATGCGGGATCTGTTTTGGGGAAAAGGGCATCCAAGCATCATGTGAGAGATGGAGCCTTTATTTTCCCAAACCCCTGGGTCGAGGGGCATAGCAAACTGTCTTCTCATCTTTCCCCCTCCCTCAAAATTTGCGCCAACCTTTTCCAAGGCAGGGCGTCGGGGAACATCGGTGTCAAAGGAATCCCCCTCCTCCTCCTCCTCCCTGCCTTCCCCGGAAACCCAGCTTCAAACAGCCCCGACTTGCCCAGATGATGCACCCTGGAGCTGATGCGCCCCTTGACTAGCTCTGGACTCCAAACCACTGCCTAATGAAGCCGATGAAATTGTGAAACTTCGGGGCCCTTTTGGATTTTTCGGAGGGAAAAGGCTCCGTGTCGCACGTGTCCGTCTCCTCCTCCGTCGCGGGGGGACCGTTTTTTCAAAGTTCCCAAGATGGTTTCCCGAACTAAGATCACAAAAGCTCATGCTGACAAAAGGGGATTGTCCCCCACTACCATTTTGGTGGCTTCTTTAAAACTGACAAAGGTGGTGCAAAAAGCTCTTTTACCTTTCTCCCCCCTCGGTGGCTCAACACCCCGAGGGGCCGCACCGCTGTTGTCGGGCCTGGTCCTTAGTACTGCGTAATTTGGGATTGCGTGCTCCACAATCGCTGGAGCATGTGGAGAGTGGAATTCCCGCATGTTTCCACATCAACAAAGAGACGGTTTTAGGGGACCGGCTGACGCGCAACGCCCAGCGGACAACAGTGCGAACGCGGGGAAATGCGAACTCAACCCTTTAGCCTTTTTCAGCAGGGAGCCGACCCGGTACTCTTTAAAATTTTGGCGACCAGTTCATGACTGTGCAGGCAAAGGGATGTCCCACCCGATTTAAAAGGGGGGCCAGCAGATTTCGCCCTTATCCATACCCCTTGCCTGGCACAAGGTTCTTGTCACCCAGCCAGGCCCCCGGTTCGTGCGGGGACCGCCACACTCCGACCTGGTTTTGGGGAAAGGGTTCAAGGGCAATAATTTCAAAAAGGTTGGGTTTTTTTTGGGCACGTAGCCACCAGAACCTTGGGGAAGAGCCCTGCACCAAACCTGCTTTTTTGGGAAAGCGTTTCGCCGAGCCCAGAGCCACCGTCACCCCCCGAGCATCCACCCACTCACCCAGTGAGCTGTCACAGAGTAAAGCGGGGCCCTTTCCGTGCTTTTAGTCCATTGTCGGTGGGCAGATGGACTTTTCCGGGCCCCAGAAGCAGACAACGGCTTGAAATTTTAGATACACGTGGCTGGCCGGGGAGGGACGGCTTTTTTTTTGGCAAAGAAAAGCCTGCTCGGGATCGGGATTGGGGGCAGAAGGTCCCTGGAATGGGGGACCCACTGTGCCACCAAACAGAAAGGCAACATTTTTAAGGCCAAAAGTGGCAATGCCGACATTCGTCTTTTGGCTTTGGGTGGTTTGGGTTAAAGTGTTCTTTCCCCAAAAATGAAGACAAAGGCTGGGTGCTAACGGGCCCCTGTACGGCTCAGGGCGTCAAACTGGGGAAGGGAAAGGGGGAGGATGGGTCGGGGTGTGGGGTACTTGGGCACGGGGAGGGTGAACGGAGGCTGATCCCTGTCGATCTGAAGACATGGGGTAAGGAACCTGGAATGGGGGAGGAGGCGGGGAAGAGGTTTGACTGATTGGAGGCCCGGGGCGGGCTGGCCTTTTTTTTGGCCAAGTGTTCCCCCCCTTTCAACTCATCATTCGCTCATGTGACTAAAAATTTGGTGGGGTTTTAACCACTTAAGGTTTTGCTCTACTTTGCGTTTACGGCAAAGGGATATGACATCCGGTGAATCAAGGCTTTTTCAAAAAAGGCCCCGGGTTGAGAGGTCCCGGACCTTTTTGACGGCGTAAACAGGACGGGGTTTTTGCTGACCCTGGGGGTGGCGGAATCATATCAGGGACTTCTGCGACCCCCCTCTTTCCCCTTTTTTGGGGGGAAACCCTTTGACACTACCCCATCGTCTTCCTCCTGTCCATGATGAAGTCGCAAGCAAAATCTGCGGAAAAAAAAACCCCGATGGGCCGCAATGTCGTCATCATCATCATCTTAACACAGGGGACTTTGGGCGTCCTTCTTTCTGCATCCAGAATGCGGGGTACAAGCAAAGGGCCTGCAAGGCGTTTCCAACGCCCGGGATTTTTTCGTTGACCCCTTCCTTTCCTCCTCTGATGGCATCAGTAACTGGGCGTAAGCAACTAAAACACCTTTGTCTTTTAACATCCTTTTGACCCCAACCGCATTTTGTCATCAAAAAGGTCTTAACAATGGTTATCCACTTTGGGGGGTACACGAGTTGACATTTGGGGTGCTTCATGTTGGCGGATGCGATGTGTGAGATCATTTGGGGCCGTGACTGGGAACAGGGGGTAAGACTGCTGGATGCAGGTTCATTAACCCCTGAAGGACAGATTTGGGGACGCTGTTCGTTTTGAATTCACAGGGCCCTGACCCAGCGATGACAGGCCCGCGGTCCCCGCAACTGACGATCCCCTGGATCTGTTTTCGCCAGCATGGAAGGGGCACCTTTCTCTTACCTTACCCCCCTGTGCTAACCCCCCCTCTTTCTTGCTTTCCCCCTGCATTTCGCTCCATGTTCAAAATATAAAAATTTGAGAAGGTTTGGATCGTTTTGGAAAGTTCTTATTAAAAGACGGCAAATCACAGCATTTTAAATCCCCCTAATCAAAAAAAATTGCTGGATTCAAATTTAACTGCAAGGGGTCCCTATCAACAAATCGGATGGGGAAAATTTCAAAAAACACGATCTGAAATGATGTTGTTATGTTTTCGGTTTAAAACACGGATTTTTTCACCTTTCAATTTTACCTTGGGACTATAAAATTGCTGTTTTAAGATTTTTGCAAGCTGGGCTGAAAAAAAGCTTAGTGCGCCCAAAATAAAAAAAAACGTATCTGTTATGTTTTTAAAGTACAGGAAATTTTTTTCACCTTTTAATTCACCTGGGTGACTTAAAATTGCGTTTTAAAATTTTCTGCAACTGCTCAATGAACAAAGCTGAGTGGGCCAAAGTCAAAAACAGTTTCGAAATGTATTGGGAAAAAAAAATTATTTTTGCACCTTTTAACCCTGTGGACAAAAAGCTGTTTTCGAATCGGGAACTGCGCGAACAAACTGTAGTGCGCCAAAAAAAAAACCGTATTGTTTTTTTCTAAAAAACGTTTTTTTTTCACCCTTTTACCTGTGGTGACAAAAAAATTTCTTTTCAATTTACGGCAAGGGGCATCAAGAACCAAGCTGAGGCGCCAAAGTTTAAAAAAAAACTTCTGAAAGTATTTTATAATAAAATGATTTTTTTTCACCTTTCAACACCCGTGGGACTAAAAAATTGCTGTTTTCAATTTAAGGCAAGGTGGTATATAACAAAGGGGGAATGGGTAAAATTGAAAAGAACACCTATCTGAAATGTATACTGATAAAAAAAGTGGAGTTTTCACCCCAACCAGAGACCCGCATTACTAAAATGATTAACCCAAAATAAGTTTAGGCGCCCAATATCCGGAAATTTCAATAGCCAACTGTTAAAATAAAGAATTGCAGTGCAATTCTACATTAAATCTTGGTTAAATTTATCCAGTTTTCTTTATTGAGCTTGTCTGTGTTCGCCCGCGCCCCCCCCCCCCCCCGCTCCCCACGTGACTTTACAGCAGTAGATGTTCCTTTAAAATTCTCTACCTAACTACATAAAATCTTCCCATCTCTACTCTAACTAACTTGTAAGGATCACAGCTAATAGTAGAGGTGTCTCTGTGCAGAAATAGAATAATTTCGCTGCGCTGTTTGGCCACAGGCATTGCGCACGTCCTACTCCTATGGGATGCTGAGAGACACTGAGGCTGAACAGGAAACGCTGTTCTATGTAAAACGAGGTCATGTGATTTTTCCAGCCAATCGCAACCATACACATCCCAGTCATGACGTCGCACACACATCTCACCCTGCTCTATTCTGTAATCTGATTTGCTGGCCGCCAAAATTACAGGAAGCATCGAAAATGACGCGATCTTAATAGATGATGCACAGATTTTAACCTAAATTATCGCATGATCTAAAAATTTCGATCACCATAAAAACCTTGCCGATTTCAACTTTGTCGATAATAATCGCTCAACACTACTCCCTAGTATTTTAGGGCAAAAAGACATACTGGAAAAATATCAAAATATGAGGCATTAGTTGATACAGTAGCTACAATACACAAGCTCGCAAGCCAACGGCAAGTCTCCTCATTTCTTGCGAGTCCCTACACTATCAAAAAACAAAACCACAGAAAAATGGGACATAAATTACCAAAAAACTACAAAGCCACACTTACAGCTCAATGTCTGGTGGATACACTGAATCCTGGGTAGCTTAGGGTACAAGTTTCATCGGTATTGTTGCATTTTTGCATGTGTTATACTGTGGCTTTTTGCATGCTGCTGTGAACTAGTACCTAGAGCATTTGCTCATTAATTAACAGCACCTGTTATCTTTTCCTATGCAGCACAAGGGCCAGAGACGCCTGCTGCTGGGATTCAGTGTATCCACCAGCCATTGAGCTGTAAGTGTGGCTTTGTAGTTTTTTGAGTAAAAACTACCTTAAAATTGCAGATGAGTGTTTATTTGATACTGGTGTTGTTCTACTGTCATCTTAGTTGGTTGTTTTTTGTTTTTTATTTAATTAATAGGGTATTTGCAATGAAATATTATATTTAAAATGAAGTTGGACTCGGGTATAAAAAAATAAAAAAAAAGTTGTATTCACTTCCCAGTTCTCCTGCTATGGCTGCTTCGTAACGCCTGACATGCCCTACCGCACTGCAATACGTGAATGGAGTGAGATCATCAACAGTGGAGAGCAGGAGGAGAGCATTTTCTTAATTATTGAGTGTTAAGATGAGATACCAGACATGAAGATGAAGGGACTTCAGCAGGGAATCAGAAGGTGAACATGTTTTTTTTTTTTTTTTTTTACCTTGGACCATTGGAAGACTATGGGGACATGTATGAAAAGTGGCGCCACCTCAACAGTCATACCTCTCAGTAAGTTAGTGTAGCATTTGTTATTATGAATGAAACTGTCATTTTTTAAATGTGTGTCATTGTGAGACATTTATGTGCCAAAAAGTGGTCAATAGAGTGTACGCACCAAAGTTTTTCTCAGCTTCGCCACTATGAAATTCATGTGGATTACTTTGAAACTTTCTCATTACATTCTGTCGAGCCACATTTATAAATGTGTCTAACATGACACGCACATTAAGAATTGATGCATACAGAAGTGTGGGGTCTGGTGCAGCTTGCATCAGATTTTGATGTGGGACAGCTCATACATCTGTTGGACAGGGCTACAACAGATTTTTTGGCTCAAAGCATGACAAGAAACTGCCGCAGCCCTGTTCATACATGTTGCACTGTTTCATGGCTGAAATTCTCCTTTTGAAGAAACAGTTCTAGGAAATACTGTTATAGTTCATTCTATGGCCTCAAATATACTGCAGTTGACTTTTATTCCAGTTACACATTATAGTCCCATAATTTATAACGGCAACTTAAATGTTATGAGACTTAAGACACTAAAAATAATATCCAAATTAAAAGGCTTAGTCCCTAGTTGAATTATATGTATCCTAAGGCTTTCCAGTAATAGAAAAAAATGTTCAGTCTAAGTGTAGTTAGCAGCATAGCTTGAAGATCCCATGTCCTGAAGCAAAATCTGTACCAGAGTTCCCCAGACATCTCACGCGATGACTTCACACTCTATAAAATCTCTTGAAAGTTAAGAATTCATTTGTATACTAAGACTGTGCTGCTTAGAATTAAATAACATTGAATTTATAAAAGCATGTCTTCACACTTCTTCACTACCCATACATATCTGTTGTCCTGGTTTTTACAAGAAAGCCTTTGCGTTCCTTCAGGAAACAGGGAAACCTACAAATACCTATAAGTGAAGTTCACAACAACCTCACTAGTAAAGAGCTATATTAAAGGGGTTTTGCCACGATGTAATGTTGACGTGGCAAAACGTGATCCTCCAAAATGGGTTTTTAATCACTTTTCTAAATATATGTGATTACAAAAATTGCAGTCTGAGAGAGCTACATCCTTCCTTACATGCCCTTGGTTACTTCAAAGCTTCTATTAGATACGGCCTGACAAGAGCGGGCTTGCGCAGAGAGAGCTTCTTATCTGATGAGACTGAGCTGCAGAAGTTTTTAAGACACCGGGTAGCAATATGTTTTCTTTTGTATATAGAATAAACTAGTTGTAGTGTTATTAGATACCTGCTTTATCTGATGACAGACAACATGAAGAAGCTTTCAAGCTGCTGTGTAGAATAGGTGTTCTCTTTTGTATATAGAATCCACAAGTTATAGTTTGCTTATTTCAGTGAACATGTCACAGGAGCAGCAGCTTATGCAGCTCGTTCTCTGGCTGTGTGCGTCTCTCTCTCTCTTTCAGCTCCGTGATTTTTTTACATTACATTAGCATCTTAGCAGATAAAGCTCCTGACAGTGCAGTCTATCAGGCTGTGTCTTGCTGTATTGACAATCCACTCTTGTACCGTTTATTATTTCACTTAAGTTTTGAGACGCTCCCTTGGATTCCTCACTCCTCACTCCACTCCTCACTCCCCCTCCCTCTCCCCCTGCAGCTTCATGACTCAGCGTGATTTGTTGACATTCTGCCTGTACTAAGGAGAGACCTACCAAATGGTCTCTGGAAAAACCCCCTTTAAACAAAAAGAGAGAGTACATACCTGTTGAGAAGGGGAAAACTCCCCAAAATAGCAGGTAGCATGTGGGACCCACCTACAGCCTACCTACCTATGTGGGGCCCACTCACAGCCTACCTAAATAGCTACCTGGGGCCTACCTACATAGCTACCTGGGGTCCACTTACAGCCTACCTACCTATGTGGAGCCCACCTACAGCCTACCAACCTAGCTAACTGGGGCCTACCTACCTAGCTACCTGGGACCTACCTACCGCCTATCTATCTACCTAACTACTGCCTACCTAGGGCCAATCTTCCTACCTAAATGTGACCTATCTACCTACCTGTGACCTACATATCTACCTAGCTAGGGCCAATCTACCTACCTGTGGACTACCTACCCGGGGCCTAACTGTTCCTACCTACCGGGGCCCCCAACCTACCTCCCTAAAGCCAAACAACCAACAAGACCTTCCAAAACCTCTCAATGGGGGTTACCTACCCCTGGGGCCTACCTACCTACCTGAGGCCCTGCCAACCTAGTGGGTAATATGAATGTGATGGGTACAGGCCATAACTGTAGCTCAGTCTCACCAGGGTTAGTCATCTATTCGTTATAAAGATGATTTATGAACGGCACTCAACTCCAGGCAATCGAGTAGTAAAAACCAGAACATCCTTCATTCAAACATCGGGTAAAAGCAATACATCTTGACAACAAAAAGTGAGACACAAGCTCCTGACGCATTTCGGGCAGTGAAATTCCTTTATTCATAGCAGGAAGCAGAGTATTGTGTGTGTGCATGCATATATACAACAAACAATTAGATTAAATCATTAGCACGTATTCCAGCCAGGTGCAGGCGCACTGAGCACCCACACTGAACTATCTTGGGCTGGCAGGAACGGAGTGGCCAAAAAATGCTGCGGAAAGTGGGCCCTAAACGAAAAAATCATTTTAAGCCCAAAAAATAGGTAAGAAAAAAATGCTGCAGATTTGTTATCTCATGGGAAATAAAAAACTTTTGCTTTACAAAATATCCATCAGCCAGCAATATACAGTGGATATGAAAAGTATTCAGACTCCTTTACATTTTCACTGTTTCATTGCAGCCATTTGGTAAGCAAAAAAGTTAATTTTTTTGCAAATTTAAAATGTACACTTGCAGCGATCTTGAAAGAAAAAAAACGAAATGCAGATATTTTTGCAAAATTAAAACAAAAAAACGAAATATCACAAGGTCATAAGTATTTAACCCCTTTGGCGTGACACTCTATTTAATTCACAAGTTTTCCCTTTCTGATCCTCCTTGAGATTTTTTTACTCCTTCACGGAGTCCACTTTTTTAAATTTAAATGATTTTGACTTATTAGGAAAGGCAAGACCTTCTATAAAAGACCTCACAGTGCATGTCAGAGCACATGAGAATCATGAGGTCTAAGGAACAGCCCAAGGAGTTCAGAGACAAAATTGTGGCAAAATCTCCAAAAAATTGGGAATCTTGCAAGAGAACAAGAGTGACTTTTAATCACTATATTACTATTTTGCCAAGGCAAACTTAAACTCATCATTTCCTATCTTTTAAAACACTAAAACGAACTTTTATTTATCTAACTTTTAACCTCTGTACAACTATTTAAAAACCTGATCTCTATCCTCATCATTTAACCCTTTTTGTTTCTGAAAGAGGGAAAACCCCCCTTTTTCCTATCATCAAGTCTGGGGGAAAACCCCATCTATTAACGGGAGACCCTTTTACTATAGCAAAGTACGCTTCAGTAAGGGTCCCAACCCAAACTATTTGGGCAGCACCCTATCTCATAACAAGAAAAAATAAGGCCCCCTTGTGACACCCTGCAGAGGTGACACTTGTAGACAAGGGAGAGATCACAATTTAAAACGTCATGCCTGCCCTCGCCGACATTTTTCGCCAGAAACCCTGCTTTATAAGGCTTAGAGGTCCGATGATGGCAGAGGGCCGACGAAGCCTCTCCTCATGCAAGACATATGAAACCGCATCTTTTTGCAAAAAAAACACATGAAGGACTCCCCAAAACTATGAAAATAAGATTCTCTGGTCTGAAGAGATAAAGTTTGAACTTTTTTTTTGAAAAAAAAAAAATTTAAACATAGTGGAAGAAAAACCAGGTTTGCTCATCACCACCCAAATACAACCCCCAACAGTGAAACATGTGGGGCATCATCATCAATGGGGTTTTTTTTCACGGGGAGGGAAGGACGACGGTTTCAATTGAAGGGAAAATGAATGCGGCCAAGTACAGAGATATCCCTGGATAAAAACCCCTTTTCCCAAGTGTTCTGGAACTCGACGAGCCGAACGTTCATCTTCCAACAAGACAATGACCCAAACACACAGCTTAATAACAAAGCATTTGGTTTAAACAACTATGTCCCAAAATTTTTGACTGGCCCAGCCAAGCCCTGATAAACCTAATTGACATCTTTGGAGAACTTTAAAAAGGTGTCCAAAAAAAGTTCACCATCCAAAGTCCAATTGGATTGACAGCAAAATTTTTGAAAAAACGGATCTGACAGGTCATGCAAACACGCAGATGATCCTTTTCCCTGTGAACGCCACCTTTTCCTCATTGTGGGCAGTGATAAAGTCACTGCTAATTGTTAGATGTGTCTCTGGGTCCATTCTGTCGGTCCCAGAAATGCATCTGAAAAGCGTATGTTCACACGGATGCAAGACGCCGTGTGAACATACCCTAAGCCGTGTGAATGTGCCCTAAGACCCAGCATCTCCTGCAGTTACCGAGCCCCAGAGATCACATGATCTGTATACAGTGCACATTGAACGGCATGCATGTAGTGATCACTCTCACAGCTGCACAAACACTGTGCAGCTGCCAACTCTGCATTTAAAATAACAAAATCAAAAACGTGGAGGAGGGAGGGGAGAAGGGAACACTTGAAAGGGGAAAGTATATGAAGAGGAGAGCACCTGAATGGATGGAGGATCACAAGACAAAAAGGAGGGGACACCTGAAGAGGGGGGAAAGCACACAGACATGAATGTAGGGGGCAACTGAAGGGGGGGAGGGAAGCACACAGACATGGGGGGACACAGATGAAGGAAGGGAGCATCAATAAGAGAAGAAGGGAAGGGAGCACACACACATGAAAGGGGGGGGGGGGGGGGGACAACAACACAGAAGTAATGGCAGCCCTTACCAGTAATCACTTGTCCAGCTCCCATATTTTCCCCCCCTTAACTGGCGACATTAGCTCGCCGTGTGACAAGCTTCCCTCCTCTGCTTCCTTTCACAAAGCTATCAGGCATGAGAGGCTGCTGAGCTCTTGTCCTCCTCTGGTCCCAGACGAGCGGCCCCTCTTCCTGCAGGTGACTGGGATCTGTCCTAATGACAGCCCAGCACAGGCCCCTGCTGAACGGGGCTGTGTACAATGGAGGGGGCGGGGCCTCGCTGGAGAGTGATGAGACCAAGATGTGCAGTGAATAAATTATAGGCAGGACAACCCCTGTGTTAGCAGACAGCCCACCGGGAAAGTGCCCAATTTGCCTGACTCTCAGTCCGGGCCTGGGCTCTATCGAGAGTCCAACATGAATACCCTCTTTTTCTTAATCTGCAACAGATTGAGGATTGTTTAGTCAGTCATCTGTTCCTCTCCACCACCCTAGAGCTGTGCCCCCTAATTTGTCCCCTACCCATTCCCCAAACATGGGGTTTTGGGACAGAAGTGAGGGATATGAAGGGGGTCTGGGAAAGTGGGATTTTAAATATTGTGTCCAAATCTGCAGGGACGGTGATGCTGGGAGAAATCACCATGACATCTGCGGAGCTGAAGAAAAAGGGGAAAATGAACAAATTGCAAGAAACATCACCCGTGAGTCACAAATGTAACTGCATGTAATCACTTTTGTCTCCCAAGCCGTAACGCTGATCACCACTATAGGTTTTTGTATGGTAGTAAACACAGTCTGCAGACCTGTGTACAACGGTTAACACTATATGGGCATGAAGGGGTAATTGGTCTTTGAACTATCTTTTCAATAAAAAGTATGTGGGTGTTATTCAGTCACTATGTGATGGTAATTTGTGGTCGTATTCTGGTGGTTTAATCAGGTCCTTCTGTAGTAGCGTTATTGGTAATGTTGGTCTTGGTATAATGGGATTTGCTTGTTAGCAGCATGATGGTGATATATATGGTAAGGTATTTGCTCCTTGTATTATCTAGTAACTGCATGACTGTTATCAACAGGCACCGGTAAATGTTTCTGGTTGGGAGGGGCCCATCCAAAAGTTTGCTATGGGGCCAAGGCTTCTTTAGTTACGCCCCTCATCTGTAGAATGGGCACAAAGAATCAACTCCACTGGTGGGATTCAGGAATTGACTCCACTGGTGGGCCCCAAGAATAAACTTTACTGGTAGGTCCCAGGCACCCAAGGCTGACACTGCTCACAGGCCCAAATTTACATTTAATTGGACTTCCCTTAAAAGCAAGCACGGACCAATCATGACTAATTAACCATAAATGCAAACTCACAGTATAAGATTAATTCAATAGGCAAAAGCCACATAAATATCAGAGTAAATACAACCATATGACAAATATATTAGCAATTGTAACATCAATAAAATTGCAATAAATCCACTATGTAATTGAAGCCATGTAGGAATTGGGTATTTAGCAGCAGCATTCAGCGTGCCTTATGACTGAGGAGTAGACATTACCAGTTTTTGACCTTAGTGGGTTTGTCAATCCCCTCAATGGCAAAAATGTAAAAACTTTCAAGTTTAGTTGAATGTTGTTCAGTTACATGCCTGGCAGATCCTGATGAACATATACAGTTGAAACCAGAAGTTTACATACACTATATAAAAAGTCACATGCATGTTTTTCTAACTATCTGACATGAAATCAGAATAAACCTTCCAATGAGACGGAAAATCCAGCGAATCCGTTTATCTCCACTTTATTCCATAGTGTATATCAGACAGGACAGTGAACATGTAGCATACATAACGCCAAAGCGCTTCGGGCCTCTTTGGGTCCTTGATCACAGCATGACTTACTCGTTTTAGGTCATTTTTATTACTTTCTGCAAAGTCAAAAGTTTACATACACTGGGATTACTATGCCTTTAAACTATTTGGGACAGACCGTATGATGATTTTAAAACTTCTGATAGGTTTATTGGCAACATCTGAGTTTATTAGAGACACACCTGTGCGTGTATTTTAATTCACACCAGAAACACACTGCTTCTGTGAGTAACATTATGGGAAAGTCTAAAGAAATCAGCCAAGATATCAGGAAGAAAATTGTGAACTAGCACAAGTCTGGATCATCCTTATATGCAATTTCCAGATATCTGAAGGTGCCTCGTTCATCTGTACAAACAATATGGGAATGTCCAGCCAACATACCACTCAGGAAGGAGATGGGTTCTGTGTCTCAGAGATGAACGTACTTTGATCCGACATGTGCATATCAACCAAAGAACAAAGCAAAAGACCTTGTGAAGATGCTGGTGAAGCTGATAAGATTGTGTCATTATCCACAGTGAAACAAGTGCTGTATCAACATGAGCTGAAAGGCCACTCTGCCAGGAAGTAATAATTATTCCAAAAGAAACATATAAGTGCCAGATTAGTGTTTGCAAATGCTCACAGTAACAAAGACCTACATTTTTGGAGACATGTCCTGTGGTCTGAAGGAACTGAAATTGAACTGTTTGGCCATAATGACCATCGTTACGTTGGAGGAAAAAGGGAAAAGCTTGGAAGTCTAAGAACACCTTCCCAACTGTAAAACATGGGAATGGCAGTATCATGTTGTAGGGATTTTTGCTGCAGGAGGGACTGGTTCACTTCACAAAATAGATGGCATCATAAGGAAAGAAGATTATATGGTAATACCGAAGCAACATCTCAAGACATCAGCCAGGAAGTTAAAGCTTGGGTGGAGATGGGTCTTCCAAATCCACAATGATCTAAAGCATACTGCCAAACTGGTTACAAAGTAGCTTTAGGATAACCAAGTCAATGTTTGGAGGTGCCATCACAAAGCCCTGATCTCAATCCTATTGAAAATCTATGGGTGAGGCGACTTACAAAGGTTCAGTTACACCAGTTCTGACAGGAGGAATGGGCCAAACTTCCTACCAACTATTGTGAGAAGTTTGTGGAAGGATCCAAAACGTTTGACCCGTCATACATTTTTAAGGGCAATGCTACCAAATACTAATTAAATGTATGTACTTTGACTTTGACTTTGCAGAAAGTAATAAAAATGCCTTAAAAAATTATTTCTCTCATTATTCTGGCATTTGGCAAATGTAAATTGTTTTGGTAAACCTAACTGACCTAAAACGGGTAAGGTTTATTCTGATTTCATGTCAGGTAGTGAGAAAAACATGCACATGTCATTTTATATAGTGTATGTAAACTTCTGGTTTCAACTAAAGTTTTCTTAACAGTAGTCAAATGTTCTGATATTCGTTGTTTGAATTAGTGTGACATGCACCCGACATAAAAAAGTCATCAAGCATTGCAAAAGTTTTGAAACTTACACAAATGTTGGTTTTCACAAGTTTACACTTTGCAAAAAATAACATACACAACATGTATTGATTTACAATTGAGAACATCTTTTACCTTAAAAATGAAGGAAACACAAAAAAAAAAAAAAGCTATAACGGTCAGAGGAGCTGATGTAAAGTACATCATAGCAAGAGGCAAGGCAATTCCAAGCAAGACATTTACAACAAGACTGTGGGAGAGATTTAAACTTTTCATCTTTATTCAAAATGGATATGTACATGAGACAAATACACGAATCTTGTGAAAAAAAAATTATGTAATTAATGTAAAATGTGAAAAGTTCTGTAGTTTCAAGAGAAGTAGGTTTTCTGACAAAAATCAAGGAATGATGAGAATCTTTTTACTCACATTACTGGCAGCCCTTTTCAACAGACAATCCTTTTAACCCTTCTTCCTGAGCCAACTGTCATGGTTCACACCGTGCCCGTGCCTCTTCCTGTGTTCCTGTTGCAGCTAGTGTGTACTCATCTGTTTTTGCTCCTTCTCCACTCGCTGCCCCCGCCATCCTGCTTGCACAATCACCCTCGCCCGGGCGTGTGAGCCAGCTCACCAAAAATTTAAATAGACAGTACAGTAATAAACCTGCATCTGCTTTGGGTCAGATTGTTGATGTCTCCACATTGCTCCTGACCTCCGTTTGTTGTCCTGGTTCCTGTTACCTGCATTGCTGACGTCCTGGTTCCAGAGCTACCTACGTTACTCGTGCTGCTGATACCTGTCTCTACACCAGTTTGCTACCTGTCTGGGACTCTGCTACACTCTATGGTTGTACCTGCCTTGGCCCGTCGCCTCTGCCTATTCCGGGTTTCATACATCAGGCATTTTGTCTGTCACTGCGAGTAGCCACGTCGGGGGTAGCGACCTGGGGGTTCTCCAAAGCTAAGTCCATCTGGCCTTTTGGCAGGCTCCGGTAAAGACCTTAGACTATGCTTCCCAGTATGGTCTGCATATACACTATTGCTGACGGTGGCCCAGAGAATCCACATACCTGACTTCCATTATAACTGTACAAACTGACCATGGATACCGCCAATGTAACCCTGCCTGATATCCAGCACATCGCAGCCATTGTATCCCTTCATGGTATCCATCTGGAGCAACTTTTCAGAAACTACAGTACACTAATGCATGTCTCGCTGAAGTTATGTCTGCACCTGCACCTATAGTTGCTCCACCTCCTGTTGCCATTGCCAGTCAGAACCTGCATGTCCCTCTGTCCACCCTTTACTAAGGTGACCTCAAGACATGTTGCGGGTTTATCAATCAATGCAACATCCACTTTGAGGTCACGACACACCAGTTCCCGTCTGATGGAACCAAGATAGCTTTCATCATCAGTCTGCTCACAGGTGAAGCTTTAGCCTGGGTCTTACCCCTCTGGGAGCGAGGAGACCTGTTTACATTGGATCTTCAGGAATTCTTGTGCACCTTCCTTAAAGTTTTTTAACAGCTTGGGTGTAATACCTCTGCTGCATCTTCTTTGCTCCACTTCAAACAAGGTGATTCCACAGTGGGTCAATACACCATCCAGTTTCACATGTTGGCCTCTGAGCTATCCTGGAATAATGAGGCCCTAGTAGCAGCCTTCTGGGAGGGCTTCACGGTGTGAATCAAGGCCGAACTGGCTGGTCGTGACCTACCAACTACCCCGGATGACCTCATCACTCTAGCTATCAGGATTGACATCCATTTTTTCAGAGAGAGAGTTGGAGCTTCGCCAGCAGAAATCATCCTCCCGACCTCATCTTGCAACTTTCTTCCCAAGTCTCCTTCAGTCAACACCTGTGTTTCCTCAAGATGAACCTATTGAGGCGAGCAGTGTTTATATATTCCAGGAGGAACGCACTCACCGGCACAGTCTGAACTTGTGCCTGTACTGTAGCAGTGCCGAACACTTCCTAAAAAACTTCCCAGTCTATCCAACTGCACCTCGGAAATCCCCGTGTCAAGGTCACATGGGTGAGGCAACCCTGGGTGAAGACGCATCTATTCCCGTCTGACCCCATCGGTTACCCTCAGTTCTACATCTGGTTCCATGTCTCCTGCCCTCCTGGACTCTGGTTCCTCTCAGAACTTTATCTATCCGTCTCTTGTTTCCTAGTACCACCTGCCTGTCTTTCGTCTAGAAAAGCCTACATCAATGGGGACAGGGAGATCCTGAATAAACTGTCCTGTTCCATACCAAGCCTCTGTCTCTACAGATTGGGAGGTCCTATAAGTAGAAGATCCTGTCCTATGTTTTGCCTTGTTCCTCTGCTACAGTCCTTCTGGGTTTCTTGTGCTTACAGCTGCATGCTCCTGCATTAGATTGGAAAATGAGTGAGGTTATCCATTGGGGCCAGCAATGCCACTCATGCTGCCTCAAACTTGCCTGTCTGGTGCCATCCAGCCCACCTATCCCCAGCCGCCCACCTCTGTTCCTGCTCTGAGCCCCCAAGATCAAGACATCAGTCCAGGTTGTGTTCCCGTTGTTTCCTGAAGAAGTGGTCGGGCGTCCAAGAAGAGGGGGCTTAAGGTGGGGAGTACTGTCATGGTTCACACTGTGGTCCCTGTTCCGAACCATGGGCATGCCCATGCCTCTGCCTGGGTCCCTGCTGAATCTCAAAAGGAAAATATTCCACTAACACCTAACTTTTAATCCAAATAAATTAAAACTATCTAAAGACAAATACACGATATGCCAATGGTCACAAAACAAAAAGGGACCCACCAAAATCAATATAAGACATCCCCGTTGGTCGCAAAAATCGAATGTGTGGAGAGACTAAAATACCCTAGTCTAGCTGATTCCCTAGAAATGGCCCTCTGCGGGATAAGCGTCCTGAAGAGGACGGTCCCACAATCTATACACACGAGGCCGGAGGTTAGTGTATCCTCCATGAGAGAAGTGCCCCTCACCTATGGGTCATAGGTGAGGGGCACTGCTCTCATGGAGGATACACTAACCTCCGGCCTCGTGTGTCTGCTGTACCCACTGATGAACTCTGCGTCTGCAGAGGGAAACGCGTTTGGGTGGTAGGTAGGATCTTTGTGCATTTTTTATGCTATGTGTTTTTGATCCTGTCTACAGAGGTTAGTTTATATACTTCCCAATCTCTGGTTGGTCTTTATATTCTTATTCCTTGATTGTAGAGATAATTATTTGAGGAGTACAGATTGTGGGACCGTCCTCTTCAGGACACTTATCCCACAGAGGGCCATTCCTAGAGCATCAGCTAGACTAGGGTATTTTAGGCTCTCCACACATTCGATTTTTGCGACCAACGGGGATGTCTTATATTGATTGTGGTGACCATTTTTGTTTTGTGACCATTGGTATATCTTGTATTTGTCTTTAGATAGTTTTAATTTATTTGGATTAAAAGTTAGGTTTTAGTGGAATATTTTCCTTTTTTGATATTTGTATCCTATATTCCGTTTTGAATTCTGTTTTTCAGAATTGGTTCTTTTCTTGAGGATACCTGCCCACCTGTTCTCAGTCCTGCTTCGCTCCTTGCTGCTGCCAATCATCCTGTGGACCCATGCACCCTCTCTAGGGCACACGAACGCCAGCTCAACTAAATTTAAATAGACAGTACACTAATTACCCGGCCAATGACCTTTGACCACCTGGGACTTAAGGAAGTTTTTAAGTCTCTGCTCTTCACATTGCCCCTGACCTCAGTTTGCTGTCCTGATTCTTGTTACCTGTATTGCTGATGTCCTGGATACCCGTGTTGCTAATACCTAGCGCTGTGCTAGTCTGCTACCTGTCTGGGACTTTGCCACAGTATATGGTTGCTCCTCCCTTGACCTGTCACCTCTGCCTATTCCCACTATCCTACATCCGGCACTTCAGATGTCACAGCTAATAGTCGCATCAAAGGTAGCGACCTGGATGTTCCCCACAGCTAAGTCCATTTGGCCTTGCGGCAGACTCCGGTGAGGACTGGGGGTCCTTAGACTCTGTTCCCTGGCATGTTTTGCATCTAACTATCACTCACGGTGGCCCTTCTTGATGCAAATTATAATTAAAACAGGCTCAGATAACGCATGCATACTTGTTCATAGAATTCATTATCACAAAATGACAAAAAGAAGCTTCAGGAATAGTATTCCCTGCTTGTGGCTTTCTGAAAATAACAATATTAATGTCAATAGTAAACAAATAGTAAACAAATACATGAAGATCTACAATGTCCACAGAAGAGCCAGAACCAGAGTCCACAAGTTAAAATTATTAGCGTTGACATAATCAAAATATACTGGTACGGATGCTGCATTAAACCCACAAATAATTAGAAATGTATCTATTTGGCATCCATCCCACAATTTGCATTTCAAAGAAGGGTTATGAGTGGAGAAGATAGATTCCTCCTCACATGTTGCCATAAATAAATTCGCCATCAAGGTAAAAATTTCAACTCCATAATGGAACCTACCACCTGCAATAAAGATCATTAAAATAAAAAAATTGCCATCAAAAGAAAAATAGAAGTTCATAAACACTGGGCTTTCTAAGTTGAAACTCCAAAGTACTAATGGGTACATGAGTAAAATCTGACTACATTCAAGGTTACTCAAGAAAATCCATTATCCCATTTTAGATCAAGTAAAGACCTCAAAACGTGCTTATTGTTTTGCAGGTAGCCATGACTACTTAGGAGGGGCTACAAATGTGAGTCCACTCACTCGCTCAGCCTCTCATGCAGGAAACCAATCCCTGAAATGATAGGTCTTAAGGTTGGAGGGAAAATTTGGGTAGCTCATTTTGAAATGGTGTTATGGAACTTGAAATTAAGGTAATCCACTAGACTTAGTATCTCCTGCAATAAACTTTACAGTTAATTCCCAAACATCATGATGGGGTCAACATCTTAACTGGTATAGGTAGAATTGTTGTTTAAATAGAAAAACAAACTAAATAAGAATCTAGTATAGAATTTAGGATGACTACAGAGCCACTCATGTCAGCCTGTTGCACCATAATATGTGAATTGTCTCTGCAGTTCCCTAATTGCTGTAAACTGAGCTTTCAAAAGACTGGGGGGAGGACAACTACACATATGGCATGCAAGATAGTGAAGATAGACGGCTTGGAATTAGTAATAAATCAGGGGGTGGAGTAATAGTTAATAAGATCAGGGTAAGAAAATGAAAACCAAAAAACCTCTAAATTGCATGCTGACCAGTGCCATGATTCTCACCAATAAAATAAATTAACTAGAATTATTTATTGCTGAAGAATAATATGCCATAGTAGGGATAACTGAGACATGGCTGGATGATGAGATCTATGACTAGGCGGTTAATTTACAGGGTTACAGTATATCTAGAAGAGATCATAACAATCGGTAGGGGGAAGTGTATGTCTTTATATAAAATACTGTCTGAAGCCAACACTAGGGGAAGATACAGATACAGGAAATGAAAATGTGGAGTCATTATGGGTAGATATACAGGTAATAACAATAATAAAATTCTATTAGGGGTCTACTATAGGTCGCCAAATATAACAGACCCATGGAAGATGTACTTCTCAGGCAAATAGAAGAGGTGGCTAATCAGAATGAGGTTGTAGTTATATGCTACTTCAACTACCCAGACATAAATTGGGAAACTGAAACCTTGGTTGTCATAATGGAAACGTTTTTTTATCAACAACAAAAGATAATTACCTTTCCCAACTGGTGCAGAAGCCGAGTAAAGGAAAAGCCCTTTTGGACTCAATATTGACTAACAGATCCAATAGAGTAACAAAGTTTAGGGTGATGGGCACCTAGGAAATAGTGACCACAATACAGTACATTTCCAATGATCCTTCATAGAGTATTTTGTTGAGGAGCCAGAAAACAGTGAATTTCAGGGAGGCTAATTTTAATCTGCTTAGAGAGGCCCTAAACCGCATTGACTAAACTAAAAAAAACAAATAAGAGATCTTTAAAAACATCTTAAGCACAAAATGTGAGAGGTACATACCTTATAAAGTAATTTGAAACAGCAAAAAGCCCATGTGGATCAACAGAGATATAAATAGGCAATAAATAACAAAAAGAACATGTTTAAGCTACTTAAACAGGAAGGCAGTGAAGAGGCACTAAAAAGCTAAAAAGGAAAAAATAAAGTATGTAAAATAATGATAAAGACAGCAAAGCTTGAGACAGAAAGGCAGATTGCCAAAGAGAGTAAAACTAACCCCAAAATATTTTTTAAGCATATAAATAGTAAAAAGATTAAAACTAAAAATGGTGGCCCTTTGAGAAGTAGTGAGGGAGGTATCGTAGATTGCGATGAGGAGAAAGTAAATCTATAAACGATTTTTTTCTTCCCCGAGGAAAATTACATTCCTGTTGATGAGCAGAGGGATGAGGTGAACTAAACCTTAAATGTTTCTTGTCTAACCCAGGAAGAAGTGAAGCTCCGCCTTAAGAAGATTAAAACAGACAAATCATCAGGTTGTGATGGTATACACCCTGTGTGCTAAGGGAATGAAGTATTGTGATAGACATACTCATATTCTTAATATTTATGGACTTTTTAGTAACTGAGTATGTCCCAAAGGATTGGTGTATACCAAATGTGGTGTCAATATTCAAAAAAGGCCATTAAGTTTAACCTCTGTTGTAGGTAAAATTTTGAAGGTTTTCTAGGAGATGCCGTACTGCAGTTTCTCACTGAAAATAAATGTAAAATGCAATTCCAGCATGGGTTTATGAAAAATTGGTCATGTCAAACTAATCTCATCAGCTTTTATGAGGAGGTTAGCTCTAGACTGGATCGGGGTGAGTCATTGGATGTCATATATCTAGATTTTTCTAAAGCATTTGATACTGTACCAAATAAAAGGTTGGTAAGTAAACTGAGAATGTTTGGACTGGGGGAAAATGTTTGCATGTAGGTAAGTCACTGGCTCAGTAATAGAAAACAAAAGGTGGTGATTAATGGCACATACTCGGACTGGATTCCTATTACTATTGGGGTATCACAGGGTCAGTATTGGGCCATATTCTCTTTAATATATTCATTAAAGATCTTACACATGGATTGCACAGTAGAATGTCAATCTTTGCAGATGATACTAAGCTCTGTAAAGAAATCAACACAATAGATGATGATTTACTATCAAAAAAGGGATCTGGATAAGTTGGAGGCCTGGGCAGAGAAGTGGCAAATGAAGTTTTACACAGATAAATGCAAGGTTATGCACATGGGAAGGAAAAATACATTCCATGATTACTTGTTAAATGGAAAAACACTGGGTAAAAGTGACATGGAGAAGGACTTGGGAATCTTAGTGGACAGTAAACTTAATTGTATCAGCCAGTGTCAGGCTGCAACTGCCAAGACAGACAGGATCAAGGGGTGTATTAAAAGGTGCATAGATGCACATAATGTGAACATCTTTCTCCTGTTATACAAATCACTAATCAGACCACACATGGAATATTATATACAGATTGGAGTCTGGACAATTGGCTTCTACCTCACAGGGGTTTTTGCCTTTCTCTGGATCAACAATAATCTGAACTGGATGTACTTTAAAATAATTCCCAGGAGGAATCTAAACTTTTTAGTTTTTTCTTAACCAAATTATGTAAAAACTCTAGAATGTTTGGCCAAGACCTGTAATTGTGCCAGCAACAAAACAATAAGTGACAGATCCAAAACTAGATCATTCAAGCTTGGAGATTGCCTGACTTGTGATCTGGGCCCAGATATCTCTTCAGAAAAGTAGTTCCTGCTCCTTTCCATCCTCAATCTTCCTTTTTTTCCCCAAAAATCCAAAACACGTGAAAGTCCACTGTTATGAGACAAGGTACCTGAAAAAAATGATTTCATTTCAGAGGAGTCTCCATTAGACTCCAATATCACCAAATCCGATGATGTAAAAGTCACTAACAGATTATAATGCATTTTGTTAGGCTTTTAGGTGTGGTTTGTCTTCTCTTTAATTTTAATTCTGAACATGTAAATTTAAGTTGTCAAAAGTACAACCACATAATTAGCATAATCCATAACATCACTTTGATATTTTCTATGTTTAACTTGTATAATTGACAACATTGACATCAATTAAAGAAAAATTAGATAGCACTAAAAAAATTGTTTTGCAAAGTTCCTTTAAGATCGTCAATTTAAGTATTCAACTGCTGCAGATTGTGCTCCTCTTTCCTGGTAATTAGTTTAATATGGTCCAAAAAACAGTGTGTGCAAGAACATTGTTCAATGACATTAGAAATTCAGAGGAATAAACTATGATAGGTGTGATTGCAATAAAAGTATACGTTTGTTTTTTATTGATAATGCCAAACTATTTTCTCTAGTTGTATGACACAAAAATGTATCTCCTGTCATAGCTCACATGTGACAGACAGTGGTTCCTTAAAGTTCTATGCAGGATTATTATTATTTATTTTAAAGCCATTGGTTCCAGGGCACAGTATATTCAAGTGGGGCTTACATACATAACATATGTCAAACATGTACAATAGTGATGACAACAGGTACAATGGGAGAGAGGACCCTTTCCGCAAAGGTTTACAATCTACAAGAAGGGAGGGAAGAGACAGAAGTTGAGAGGCAGACTTGTCTGTGTGTTAGTATAGGGGCTGCTGGGTTATTGTAGGTTATAGGCTACCCTGAATAGACAGGTTTTCAGGTTGCTTTTGTGGCTAGTGAGAGTGTAGGAGAGTCTGATCTGTTGGGGAAGTGAGTTCCAGGGTATGTGTGAGGAGATGACAAGAGGAGAGCAGAGAAGAAGGTCCTGTAAGGAGCAGAGATTGCGTGAGGGCAGGTATCTGGAGATTAAGGCAGAGATGTATGTAAGGGAGAGGTTATGAAGAGCCTTGTAGGTCATGGTTAGTAGTTTGAACTGAATTAGCTGGACAATGGGTAGCTAGTGAAGGGATTGGCAGAGGCAGAGGAGTAGCCAGAAGAGAGGTGGATAAGATGGGCAGCAGAGTTTAAGATGGTTTAGAATGCAGCAAGAGTGCTAGACTGAAGACCACAGAGAAGGATGTTGTAGTTGTCTAGGCGGGACATGATAAGGGCATGAACTCGCATTTTTGTAGCATTTGAATTAAGAAATGAGCAGATTTGAGAGATATTTTTCAGGTGAAACAGGCAGAGAATGGTTTAAAAGTCACAGAGGGGTCAAAGGTTATCCCATGGTAGCGGACTTGTGGGATTGGTGAGAGTGTAGAGCCATGGATTGTGAAAGAGAGATAAGGTGGGGGGATAGAGTGGGATGGTGGAAAGATGATTAATTCAGTTATCTCCACATTTATTTTTAGGAGGAAATGAAGGAGAATATGGACAATAGACACTCTGGGATACTGAAGAGTAGAGAGTTAACATCTGGGCCGGAGATCTAAAGTTGGGTGTCATCAGCATACAAGTGGTACTGAAAGCCGTGTGATGCTATGAGCTGACCCAGGCCAAGAGTGTAAATAGAGAGTAGGGGACCCAGGGCTAACTCTTAGGGGACAACAGAGAAAGGGCAAGAGGAAGAGGTGGTGCTAGCATGACTGACACTGAACGTCCAATCAGTGAGATATGAGAAGATTCAGAAAAGGGCAAAGTCTGTGATGCTGAGGGATGAGAGGATTTGAAGCAGGAGGGAATGTTTGAAGGTGTCAAAGACACATGACAAATTTTGGAGAAAGGACAAAGTAGTGGCTTGAGGCTCAAGCGGTTGGTGACTTTGGTTAGGGTAGTTTTGGTAGAGTGGTGGGATTGGAAACCTGATTGCAGGCAAATGGAAGCAGTGAGATGGGACGATAGTTGGACAGTGAGGATGGGTCGAGATAAGTTTCTTAAGGATTGGTTTGATGATAGCGTGTTTAAAGTAGGAAGGGAAGATGCCAGAGATTAACAATAGGTTGAAAAGATGGATGAGGCCTGGGATAATGACAGCACTAAGGTCTGGAATGAGCTGGGATGGCAGTGGGTTAAGATAACAGGTAGTGAGGTTGGTTTTGGACTGTAGAGAGGAAAACTTTTCATGAGTAACCGTGGAAAAGCAGGTAAAGGGGGAAAAGCATTGTGCAGATTTATAGATGGGTGGTGTGGACTGTGCAGATATAGAGGTGGGCGGAGGGGACTGTGCAGGTATAGATGTGGACAGTGGGGGTGGTGCAGGTATAAAGGTGGAAGTGGGGACTGTGCAGGTATAGAGGTGGGTTGTGGGGACTCTACAGATATAGACGTGGGTGGTGTGGACTGTAAGATGAAGCTTTCGCTAGTGAGGTTGATCTTGTTTAGGAAGTGAGTGGCAAAATCATCTGCTGAGTGGAGAGATGAAGGATGTGGTGCTGGGGGATGGAGGAGAGAGCTGAAGGTCTTGAACAGTTGTCTATGGTTGTGGGACAGATAGGATTTGACAGTGGTAAAGTAATCCTGTTCAGCAGAGGTGAGTGCAGACATAAATATTAGGAATGATTGTTTGTATGCAGCAAAATCATTGGTTGAGCGGGTTTTCTTCCAGCAGTGTTCAGAAATTCTTAAAGCTGGCCTCAACTGTCGAATCTGTGTGTCAGGGTTGTCTATTGATTTTGCAGGTTCTGTTGTGAGTAAGAGGGGCAACCAACTCAAGAGTGGAGATGATTTTGTTGTTGTAAAAAGCAGTGGCTGCATCTGGGTCACCAAATGAGGATATAGTAGAAAGAGGTGCAAGATGTACTAAATTTCTAGGCCACTAATGTCGTAAAAAAAAGACATTTAAAAAATTGTGCCAACCTACAGTAGACATATGGTAGATGCTAGTTATAAACTATTTTCAGTGGAATAATTATGTCTTACCCGCAGAAATTTTAGAATTTTGAAAATGGCAAATTTTTTCAAATTGGCATGATATTTTGATATTTTACACAAATAAACAAGGATTGTATGGACCAAAATTTCTTACTAACTTAAAGCACAATGTGTCACGAGAAAACATTCTCTGAATTACATGGATAGGTAAAAGTGTCAAAAAGTTATTCTCACATTAAGTGACACATGTCAGTAGAGATGACCGAGCAGTAAAAAGTTCTAATCCGATTAGAAACTTGAAAAATAGTAGAAGGCAAATATGTGCCAAGCAGGTTGCTGTATTCAGCGGTGAAGTTCCAGGGATGTCAAGGTGGCCGATGTAGAGCGACCGCGTAAAATAGAAGATTGCATGTCTCTGCCACTAGAATGGCTGTTAGGTCACACCCAGAAAGTATGTGTAACTGAGGTGCCTGGCCTCAGTGATGTAAGCCAGGAGTTAGGCATTAGTAACCATAGGCTACTGACAGTAGTTTTAGAATAGCTGCTGATCAGCTAATCCGGGCCAGCTTACTGGAAAAGCCAAAGTGATGGGTGGGAGGTCATTTCCATGTTTGCTGACCAGGTCTTCCAAGGCCTATTAAAGTCTGTTGCTTCAGACACCAGTGGGGGGTAGTTCCCTGGGCTGAAGTGGAAGTGACAACAAGATCCAAGGTGAGGCCTGTTGCTTTGAGGCTGGAGGAATGCAGGGGTGACTGACCTCAGGAAGTTTGAAGCAGTAGAGGCTGGTGAGAGCATTTAACTGCTGTGTATGGCGCTAGCAGTAGGCTGTCAGTGGCCGGGTGGCCTAGGATGTTTTTTTTGTGTTTTTTTGTATACTGACCATTTCTGAAGAGCTAAGTGACCTGCAGGACTGTCACACACATATATATATATATATATATATATATATATTATATATATATATATATATATATATATATATATATATATATTTATATATATATATATATATATATATATATATATAATATATATATATAGCAATGATATTTTATGATGTCTTGTGATAGTCTTTTTTTTTTTTTTTAGAAAGATAGAGGAAAAGTAAATGTGTATGGTCACAGTTATAGTCAATATAAATATATAGGGTCATTTAACTATTAAGTTTTTTTTTGCCTCTATGTTGCACCTGTTCGTGGCATGATCTATTATATAATGGATATTTTTTTTAAATATTTCGGAAAGAGGTGAAACAAAGTTGTAGCTAGACTTTGTTTTACCCAGAACAAAGCTTTAGTGTGCCAATTCACATATCTAGAACAAGTCAGACTGACTTGTTGGTGTCCCCTGGAGGGTCATAAATACCATTGGTGCAACCTGTACAGCCGCATGGAGCCTTATAGGTAAGAAAGGGAACTGTCTATTAAATTGCATGCAATGGCCCAAACTAATAAGTTATATCACTCACACTAATTGGTAATGTTAGTTTATGATAAACCATTGAGCTGCAAAAGGTCCATATTTTGTTCTTGCGCAGGGGTCCTCCTTCACCCATGTCCGCCTCTGGTCCCCTGGCTCTGAGAACTCAGGACAGGCCCCATCAGGTTTTCCACCAGTTTAGGTTAAGTGAGGAAAAGCAATTTTTTTTTTAATCTATACTTTATTATGTAAGACTATGCTTTCATGTACCACATTTATGTTGCCTTCTCTCACTTTGTCTATCTTTATGAATCCTTTATCTATTCCTAGGTGATTTGTTTCATATTTATGATGACACCAGATTCCATTCATTTTCTTTCCTTTTGAGTCGATTTTAAGTTTCTAGACATCGAGCCTCTGTCTTCTTTGGCCTCGTTCACACGGCTGATTCTGGGACAGGTTTGCTCTCCAATTTGCTCTCCAATATGGCTGAAATCCGTCCCCAGGCATTACGGTAATCCACAGTTCTCATAGAGAACTATGGATTCCGTCTCCCCTTCCCGCTCGGCGAATACGCGGAGCGGGGAGAAAGTGACATGCACATTATTCCGGCGGGATACGCGCCATGGATAATGGATGTCTATGGGGCCGGAGAGCTGACGGCCCCCCGCCCCCGCTGCACGGCACACGCCGTAATTGCAGGACGAAATCCGTCCCTCAATTACGGCGTGAATAAGCCGTGTGACCATCGCCTTTGTGTCTTATTTACACATGTTCCTAAAATAGTGTCATTTCTGTTATTAATTCTATATTAAATACAAAATGTTACAAGCTTTTCCAAAGCATGTATGCACTAAAATCTAACTGTAAAAAATTATGTCATGGATACAGAAGATAAGTTCACAGTACTAATATATCTTTATTATCGTATAAAAAAGTTAATCAGCTTTCTAGTTTACTCAATGAACTTTCTCAGGTCCTTGTCATAGGCACTGCAGAATCCAGAAACTGAACACTTATACAGGCTTAAGGGTATGTTTACATGTCAACAGGATATGTTTCCAATCAGAAGCATCTGTCATGGAATCCGAGGGAGAAATCTGAGAAAATACCTTAGATCTTTGCAGGGGCAGTTTTTTCCTCTGATTAGATCACGGGTTAGCCCCATCTCAGTGGAGCTAGCTCACATTACACCTGCTCAAAGCACAATTTAAGCAGGTCATTCTTCAAAGAAGAGAAATGTCCATTCTTTTATTTTTCACACCATGGATTTGAAATGCAGTGTGAACTACATTGAAAAAAATTAGACTCGGTTTACACATGGATTGTAATGTGGATTCTGACATGAAATTCCACGCTAAAATCTGAAGCTTACTTTAATTGTATTCAGTTAAGATAATTCTCTTTCTCTTTCAATGAGCCTGCTCTTCATAGTCAGATTCAGGCTCCCACTTCCCGATCAGGCTGCGGTCATTTCCACAGCCGTGATTTGGGTTATCAGTGTGTTGACGATTTCGTTGGCCCATCGACTCGGTCGAGGTCTAAATCGACCATCATCGACAAGAAGTCGATGGCGATGGTAATTATATCGATGACCATTAAAGTCTATGGGAGAAACAACACCTTCATTCTTACACCCAAACAGGGGGGGAGAAGCTGGGAATTAAAAAACCACAACATCAAAGGAAATGCTACATCTTAGCAACCCATTAGGTTTTAAAAACCCCCAAAAAAAAAATTTACTACCCGTCTTGTACCACAGCATGACCCCTTAAAAACCGCTTCACCCCACAAATTAAAAAGTCCAGAAGGAAGTATATTTTAAGCATCATTTTTTACTTGAAATGGGCATTTAATAACCTGTCCTGGAACGAGCATGACCCCAAACCTCATGACCCCCACATTTAAAAAGGCCCGGAAAAAAGGAGTCTTTCAAAAAACCCCCATTTTTTAGTTGAACGGACATTGACTATCCCTGTCCCCGGGACAGCATGAGCCCCAAACCTCATACCCCCAGATTAAAAAGTGCTGGAAAAAGGAGTTTTTAACCACCATTTTAGTTCACGGACATTGCATACCTGTCCTGGGCCACAGTATGGCCCCAAACCTGCATGACCCCAGTTTAAAAAGTGCCGGGAAAAAGGACTTAACCACCATTTTAAATTTAAATTGGACATTGCTATACCTGCCCGGGGCCACCATGAGCCCCAAACCTCATGACCCCAGATTAAAAAGTCCGGAAAAAGGAGTTTTTCAACCCCTTTTTTAGTTTCACTGGAAAGACTTCCCTGTCCTGAACCACAGCATGACCCCCAAAACCCTGCATGACCCCAGTTAAAAAGTGCCGGAAAAAGGGACTTTCAACCCCCATTTTTTTTTCAGGGGAATTGACTATACCTGCCTGGGCCACACATGAGCCCCAAACTGCTGACCCAGTTAAAAATGCTGGAAAAAGGAGTCTTTCAACCACCATTTTAGTTTTTATGGACTTTGACTATACCTGTCCTGGCCACAGCATGAGCCCCAAACCTGCAGCCCCCCAATTAAAAAGTCCCGGAAAAAGGGATCTTTAAACCACCATTTTAGTTTCACTGGACAATACCCCCCGGGTAAGGCGCTTGCCCCCCGAAATGAGTGCGGACCAATTGGCTTCACTTGGAAATACTGGGGTTAACGCTCCTGTTCCCCCCAGGGGCCCTTTTTTTTCTTGGCATTCTTTTTCTAATTTTACTCAACTTGTGGAGGAAATTTGTTCTGTACTTTTGTTCTCTTCCTGCTCCAAATCCTTGCCCCAATAACCCTACACGGGTCAAGTCTTCCTGTACCCCTTGTACAATTTTGGGGAAATTTTTTTTTACCAGCTTTTTTGTACTCAATTTTTTTAGTTTTTTTTCTAGAAAACACTTTTTTAAAAAAAGGGGAAAAAACCCCAAAACCATGTCTTTTTTTTCTTTTTTAAATTTGTTTTAAATGGCTTTGTAAATTTCAGGGATAAAAAGGTCTGTTAAAAGCTTTGAAAAAAAAATTTAATTTTGCAATGTGTGTCCTTTAACGGGTCCACTTTTTCCTGTTTCTGACAGCCCCATCCCCCTTGAGCCACCTTACAATTGTGAGGAACAAATGCTGTTAGAAACAAATTTTTTTTATAATAGGACCTGTAGTATAGCTGATGTCACAGCAAAAGCCCCCCAAAAATTCAAAGCATCCCCTTTTGAGCCTTTTTGGACAATTGTGAAAACAAATTCTGTTAGAAACAACATTTTTAGAATGGGACCTTTGAAATGGGGCTGATGTCACAGCAAAATGCCCCAAAAAAATTCAAAGCATGACCCTGAGCCATTTTTGGAAAATTTTGGGGAAGAAAAAATGTCTTTTAAAAACAACATTTTTTTTTTAAAAGGGACCTGTTTTTAAAGCTGCATGTCACAGCAAAATCCCCCCCAAAAATTCAAAGCAGACCCTTGGGGCCACTTTGGAAAATGTGAAGAAAAAAATTCTGTAAGAAAAAAAATTTTTTTAAAATTTGGGCCTGTTTTTAAAGTGATTCACAGCAAAATCCCCCCAAAAATTTCAAACTCCCCCTTGACCACTTTGGACAATTGTGAAAAAAAAATTCGTTAGAAACAATTTTTTTTTATAATAGGACCAGTAGTATAGCTGCATGTCACGAAAATCCCCCAAAAATTCAAAGCATGCCCCGGGGCCATTTTTGAACAATTGTGAAGAACAAAGTCTGTTAGAAACAACTTTTTTTTTATAATAGGGCCCTTTTATTGCGCATTTCAAAGCAGCAGACCCAAAAATTAAAAAAAATGTTCTCAGCCACTTTTTTAAAAATTGGGGGGGAAAAAAATCCACTTAGAACCCCCACATTTCGTTCCAAAGGACCATGATTATTGCTGTACTCACAGCAACATGACCCCAAAAAATTATAAATATACTTCCCCAGCCACTTTTAAAAATTGGGGGGAGAAATCCATTTAAAAAACCACTTTTCTGTTCCAAAGGACCATTTTATCTGTTCCCCAAAGCACATGACCCCAAAAAATTATAAATATGCCCCTTCTCAGGCCACTATTAAAAATTTTAGGGAGAAATGCCCATTAAAAGCAACATTTCTGTTCCAAGGACCATAATTATAGCTGTATCCCCCAAAAATGACCCAAAACCATGACAATGCGAAAATTCTAAAGATAAAATGAGAAATGGAATTCGGGTTTCATGAAACCTTGCTGCTTTTACAGCTCCTCCAGCAAAACCAGCAAAAAGAACGTTTGGAAAAAGAAATAAAAATTGCAGTAAGAAAATGTCATTTTTAAAAAAAAAATTTTTCAAAAGGCCATTTCTGTTGAAAGAATGTAAGTAACCGGGAACAATCAGTGACCTCGGCAATTGGGTCCACAAAAAATCATCAGAGATCCCTGCCTAAACATTTGGAAAGCAAGATCCCCATTATCGTGGGAAACCGGGTGCGTTTGCTGTAATACTCCTCCAGCTGTCGAAGGCCCTCAGGGGTAGACGCGGGTGCTGGCGGACAACACCTCGATGGCGTGGCACAGCCACTCCATTTTGGAACCCAGAAATCTATTGGGTCCAGAACACATACAAAAACATGGTTTAGACCAAAGTCTTGCACCATGATCTTAAAGCTGGTCTCTGGTGTTGGATGTGTGCCCCGCATGATCTTTGGGGAGGGTTTGGTAAAAAAGATTGCCCGAGGGCACCCTTTGCTTCTGCCACCTTGCTGTGCTGCCGCTAGGCTGCTTGGCACCTACTGCTGTCATCGCGATGTTGTTCCACCGTGACATTTGAAAAACGTGAAACAGACGAACAGATGCTCCAGTTATCAAACACAAGGTCTCCATTTCCCATTTACTCTCTATTTTTTGGGGAGGGGGAAGGAAAGTGCTGATTTTGTTTTTTTACCGGGGGGTCCAGGAGGGGGCAACCCCAAAAACTGTTTGTTTTATTTTGATGGCCTTTAAGCGAGGATCATGTTGGGGGAAATGGAGCACCAAGAACCCTGTGAAGTGGAGCCTTTGATTTCCCCAAACCTCTGGGTCAGGGGCACAGCAAAATGATTTCCTCATCTTCCTCCTTCGCCTCAAATTTTCCCGCCCAACCTCTTCCAGGAGGGAAGCGGTAACGTCGGTGCTAAATACCTCCTTCCTCCCCCTCTTTCTCCCCCGGGACAGCTTCAAAAACGCCCTACTTGCCTCAGATGATGCACCCTGAAGCTGATGCGCGCCTTGCCAGCCCGCGCCCCCAACTACTGCCTAATGAAACCGATAAAATTGAGAAACTTTTCGGGCCTTGTGGATCGACGGAGAAAAAGGCTCCGGTCCCCCATCTGTGTCCCTCCCTCCTCCATCGCTGGCCGGACCCGTTGTTTTTAGAGTGTCCAAAAAATCGTTCCAGAACTAAGATCCCACAATGCTATGCTGACAAAGGGATCGCCGCACTGCCCCTTTTTGGGGGCTTTTCCAAAACTGGCAAGGATGGTGCAGGCCTTTCACCTCCTCCACTCTCGGTGGCTCAAAACCCAAGGTCCCACCAGTTTGTCAGGGCCCTTGGCACTTTTTACTGCGTATGGCATTGCGCTGCTCACAATCGCTGGAGCATGTGGAGGTGGAATTCCAGGTGTTTGCCACCAACAATTGGAAAAGGTTTTCGGGGGGGCCGAGCTGACGCTCAACCACCAGGGGGGGACAATCAAGGGGTGCGAACGGCGGAAGTGCCAACTTAGACTTCGAGCCTTTCCCGAGGAGCCGACCCGGGTGCTCTTTAGAAATTTTTTTTGGGCAAAGGTTCATGACATGTGCCAAAGGTTTCTCCGCCTACCGACTTAAAAGGGGGCCAGCAGATTTCCCCCTTTTCGCCAACCCTTCCTGGCACAAGGTTTTGTCACCCCCCACCTCGGTTGTTCGGAGAAACCCTCCACACTCCTGCCCCCTTTTTGTGGACGGTCCCAAGAAGATAATTTCAACCGGCCTGGTTTTTCTGGGCACGTGATCCACCAGGGCCCCTTGGGGGGAAAAAACCCTGCACCATCCCTGCGGTTTTTTTAAGAGCTTTCGCCGACCTGAGAGCCCCCCTCACCCCCCGAGACACCCCCCCAGCTCCCCAGTGAGCTGTCACAGAGATTAACGGCCCTTGGGCCGTCTTCTAGTCCATGTGGCGTGGTCAGATGGCTTTTTCCCCCCCCCCATGCAAAAAAGCGCTTTTAAATTTAGATGACACCTGGCTGGCCAGGGGGGGACGGCTTTTTCGGCAAAAAAATGCCTGCCGGCATCTTGTTTGGGGGCAGGCAAGGCCAGCTGTCGGCCCATCGTGTCCACCCGACGGAAAGGCAACTTTTCCAAGGCCAAAAGCCTGGCAAGGGCCGACATTCAGGGTTTTTTGGTTTTTGGGAAGGTTTGGGGTTAAAAGTGTTTTTCCTTCTTTTCCCAAAAACCGGGAAAGCCCAAAAGGGGCCTGGCGCAAAGCCCTTGGCCCCCGGGTACGGTGTGCAGGCCCAAAAACCCGGGGGGAAAGGGGGGAAGGGGTAAAAGGGTCCTGGGGTGGGGGGTTTGGTCCCAACCGGGCGACGGGGGAAAACCCCGGAACGGGGGCCTCCCCTGATCAAACTCTGGGGCCCCAAGGGCAGCTGAGGAACGCTTGGTGGGGGGCGGAGGAGGAGGCGGAGACGGGAGGGTGTGACATTTGGTTTTGGAGGCCCGGGGTCGGCTGGCCTTTTTTGGCCAAGGGGTTTGCCACCTTTTCAACTCATGGCAATTCGCGGGAAAGGGTAAACAAAAACCAGTTGGGGTGGAAAAACCACCTAATTTTTTCCCCTCTACTTAGGGTTTTTTATGGCAAAGGGGGGCTTATGAAAATCGCTGGGTGAAACAGAGGCTTGCTAAAAAAGAAAGGCCCAGGCTTGGGGAGGCCCTTTGGACCTTTTTTTAGCGCGAAAAAACGGGGGAGCGGGGGTTTTTCCCCGCTGACCGTGGCTGGCGGAATCATATCAGTGGATTTCCCGGGGCAACCCCCCTCCCCCCCCCTTTTTGGGCGGGAAAACCCGTACTGACAACTCCCCCAATCGTCTTCCCCCTCGTCCGTGAGGAAGCGCTCGCAAAGAAAAATTCGGGCAGAAAAGCCACGTTGGACCCCCGAAAAGGGCCCGTCATCATCATCATCATCAACACGGGTTAATTCCGTCGTCCGACATTCGCATTCCAGGAGCCCCCCGGGCAACAAGCAAGGGGGACTGCAAGGCCTTGCCGCCCCGGCCCGGGATTTTTGCTGTTGCCCCGGCCCCCCCCTTCTCCTCCTCTAAAGGAAATTTCATTTAACGGGGGCGTAAAGGGGCAGAGAAAATCTTTCCCTTTGCCCTTGATTTTTTTAAAAATGCCTTCTGCCCCCCAAACCCGCATTTTGGGTCATCAAAGAGGCTTCGAAAATGGATTTTTCCAAACAGTGGTGGGTACCCCCGGGGTTGACATTTGGGCCTTTTTTAATGTTGGAAAATTTACTGTTTATGCGAGGGCCCCAACTTTTTCGGGCCGAGACGGGGAGGACGAGGAGGTAAACTGCGGTGCGGGTTTTTCCCTTTAAAACCCACGAAGGACAATAGGCATGCGTTTCCTTTACTGGGAACACGGGGGCCCCCCTGACCCACCCGAGGGGACGGGCCTGAGGGGCCCTCCCAACTGACGTCCCTGGCATGCGTGTTCCCGCCACACTGGAAGGAGAAACCTTTCCCTTCCTCTTTCCCCTTTCTACCTCCTTTTCCCTTCCCCCCCCTTTTTTTTGCTCGCTTCCCCACCTGCTTTTTCGCTCCATGTTCAAAATAAAAAATTTTGGGGGTAGGAAGGTTTTTGGGAAGTCTCTTATTAAAAGACGGCAAATCACAGCAATTTCCCTCAATTTCCCTTTCAAATCAAAAAAAAATTTG